>JALLBA010000349.1:0-19915 GCA_036939675.1 Cyclostephanos invisitatus
CGGCCATTCCGGGGCACAAAGGTGGAGCTTTTACTAGTAAAGTCCCCCATTTTTGATAACATCAGTCTAAGTTAGCATTTCTTCACACACAAGGAGCCTAAGAGAAAGGTAGCAAGCAACGACCAACTGAAGTGGCCCCGCCACCCCCCACCCCATCTACACGTGACAATGGCGGTGACAGATGCGGCAACAATGGCGGCGGCGGGGACACACAACAATCAAATGAAAGAGTTAGGAAGATCATCGGCAGCACCGGAAGAAGGGGCGTCAGCGGCAGCGGCGGGGGCAGTGGGCAGTGGCAGCAGCAGCGCAATGGCGGCGACAGCGCGATGACACACAACAATCAAATAGAAGCGGCAGCAAGAAACATCTGGAGGGGGTAGAGGAGGAGGGGGGGGATGATTTCGTTCAACGACGACGACGCGAGCGACATCGACAACGGGCGTACGGCGCGGGCGGTGGAGGCGGAGGCGGAGGCGGAGGCGGCGGCGGAGACGCACCCTCTCCATCATCCACTAGGACAGCAGCGACGACAACATTACGTCGGCAGCGGCGACAGAGACTGCGGCAAGAGCGATGACAACGGGCACACAACAATCAAAAACAGCGGCGGCGGTGGCGGGAGGCTGCGAGTGGTGACAGGGGGCGGCATGGCGACAGGGGGATCGATGTAATATTTTTATTACACGGGGGGGTCTATCAATCCTGCCACCATACCCTTGAATCCTACCTTTGAATCGTAACATATATAGGGGCTTTTTTTCTCGATTTTTGGGGAGTATTTATGTTACTACCGGAGGTAGGATTCGGATTAGGTTGGATTGGGGTCATTTAGAGTCATTTTGAGGTCATCCTACCTCCCAATCCTACCTCAATCCTACCCCAATATCCTACCAAAAAATTGTTGAGATTGAGGGCTTAACCTTCCGGACCGAATTCACATCTCCATGATACTGAGTAGAGACAGCGATAAAACTGGCCCATTTCCCACCGACCCTTAAACCTTAAACCAATCAAACAATGAATTCGCATCCAAATGGTCGTCTCAAGACGGCGGTAATAATAGTACTGGCGGTGGAGATCGCGTTATATATTAGATTCGGTTACATGAAAAAAAATTCGGTCGGGGAGCACGATTGGTACAGCCACGACAATGTAAATCTTCCGACCGCCGAGGAATGCACGGAGGAACAGCGTTCTAAAATTGAGAAGCAGCTCGGCCTGTCTGGTGGCAGGGTTCAGGTTAGCGGATGCTTCGACGCCGATTGGCTGGATGCGTTCTTCGAGGACGAAGAGGACATCGGCACTGAATATTTCATAGGAATAAGCGTCGGTTGTAATATGGGCACCGACGCCATCAACACCGCGAGGATGGGCATGTCAGATCCGAAGTTTGATGTTCCTTCCTGGGCCGATGCTCTTGGCGAGGTGAGTCCACCCGTCTGCGGAGGCCTGATTCCTTCGAAGACGAGGGATCAAGGCGCCACTAATTTCCCTACGAGGAAGGGCGAAATGCACTGTATAGAACCCATGCCGAGCAATGCCCTTGTCCTGGATAACGCGATCAAGAAATTAGGTATGGACGAAAGGCGGTTCGTAGTATCCCACGCCGCTATTGCCTCCAGTAACGGTGTTGTGGAATTTCCCAACGCTGGGGCGGGATATGAAGCTTGCGGAATACAGGGATGTCAGACACTTGCCAAGGAAGAGGTCAGCCTTGTTGACGTGAATGTATACTCCCTTGACTACTATGCGAGCAAATTTGTTAGGGGAAAGGGCCCAATCAACGTCCTTAGTGTGGATGTCGAGGGTTGGGACTTTGATGCTCTTTTCGGCGCGAGTTCCGTCCTCGACAGGACATACTACCTTGAATTCGAGTATCACAAAGTTGGTGAGTTTCATTTTTTCATCTACTATGTAATTGAGATTATTATCTACTCCCCTCATTTTGTGTTGTTACCTACCACCAGGAAACTGGGCCGACTATCGCCTTCTAGATGCTGTGAGGCTACTGGACCATAAAGGTAAGATGGACACAGAAATCATGGTATCATTGAAAAATGTCTATTATGAATTGTTACAAACTCAAAAACTTTTCTTTTGCCGTCCGATCGTCATGTTCCGATGATCATAACTTGCCAGGATTCACCTGCTATTGGCTATCAGGAACTGATCTATGGCGTATGACGGGATGTTACTTTGACGTGTATGACGAATGGCACGAATGGTCGAATGTGGCATGCGTTCACAGGTCCTATACCAACCTTGCAAAGAGAATGGAGGACAGATTCAATTTTACACTGCACTCAATGTAAACCAAAAAATCTGATCAGATTATCATGGACTCTTGTGGTGGAAATTTCAATAGTGGGGGGGGGGGGGGCGGGGTGACGCAGAATCTCTCGGTCTATCCTGATTATCGAGGGAGGAGGAGGTGACCGCGAAAAGTGAGCTACATAATGGTGTGCTTAGCTTTCCACCTGCGGGCCGGATTAATCAAGAAGCCATCGTCAACATGCCTCTGGGGAGTATTTCAAAATCTTTTATAATGTTACAAGTAATAACCGGTTACACTCGATCATATTCAGCCCACCACACCTGCCCATAGCAAAGACTGGAATTATAACATTTTTAACCGCCTTGGAATACCCCCCTGCGCCTCGGTGCACGGCGTCCCCGAGCAGGACCATCGTCCCCCCCCCCCCATCACCTCGATGGGTCCGCCCCCTCGGCTTCCTAAACGCGTTGCCGCGCCCATGGTTGCGTTTGGGCGACGACCGAGGGAAGTGAGGAGAGAAGGCGTCGCGAGGACTTATCCCAAGCTCTCCCCTCCGGCCCCCATCTCGAATTTTTGGCCATTGTCATCGAGAGTCTATCCGGAATTCCCTCCCTCCCTCCCTCCCTCCCTCCCTCCCCGTGTCCGCCTCCCCCCAAGAGCCGACGACTCGTCGAAACTCTCTCCCCTCGCCATCATCTTCCGCGGCATGCAGCATGGCCTCGACCCCTCTCGTGAGGGGATCTTCCCCCCGAGCATCGCCGCCCATGGTTCTGCGACAGGAGTGGAGGTGGTCGCCTCCGTCGGACGTTGGTCGGTCGCGGGCGACGGACATCGGCGGAGACGAAGAGAGGATTGGTCGGCGACCATGGACGACACATATCAACATCACAGACGTCGCTTCGGTATGTCCCTTGGTTCAAAGTTTAGTCCTACGCGAATACCGTAAAAGTCGATGATTTTACTCAAATGTTTATATGATAAATATGTTGCACTAGGCAATATCATTAAATATCAAATTTCAAATTTGTCAAATAGAAATATTAATCATGGGAGTAAATAGAATAAGTAATTTTACTCACCTCTATCATGGTGTTTTTGTTTTGGGGGACCCTGAAAAATTGGCGCGGAACGAACGATTCCTCCATTCATCACATGCCAAAAAAAATGACAGCGCTCAAAACACACATGTTATCGTGTACAATATGGTACGAGTGTATATCATTTCATGCTGTGAATGAAGAATTGCCCCGCGCCGCGCCATCCGCCGGCCGTCGTTCTCATCATATTCACACCTCTCTCTCACCAAAACAACGACAACAACGACAAACAACACATCCCACCGCAACCGCCCCAACCCCTCTTTCTCTTACGAACCCCCCCCAATTGACGAGGACACACGCTAGAGGAGGACATGAGCGACGACGATCGTGACGTCGACGACATCCTACGATATGCGTCCCGTCGCACCATCGACGATTTCGTCGATGATGACGGGTACGAACGGGACGCAAACGCGGAATCGAACGACGGGCGGACGACGACTGCGGCGAGGAGGAGGGGCGGGAATGGGAATAGGAACAGGAGGAGGGCGACGTACGGTCGAATGTCCTCGGTCCTCGAGGGCATTGGCGGCGGCGGCGGTAACGACGCCGACGAGACGAGGGACGGGAGGGGAGAGGAAGAGTTCGCGTCGCTCGACGCGTCGGGCGAATTTCGATTCGATGAGACGATGATGACGGACGACGACGTACGGGGGGGGAAGGAGGACGATAATATGTTCGATAGCGATTCCGATGTCGACGACGACGACGACGACGCCACCCGTCCGTACGACGGCGATGGAACGGACGTAGAAGGGGGAGAAGAGGAGGACGACTGCCACGATACAGACGAGGAGATCGCGGTCGGTCGTGGTCGCGGACGACGCGGCCGTCCGTCGGTCGTGGGGGGCGACGGGAGGGACGAGGCGGACGTGGTCGCCGCGGCGACTCGGGGGACGATGACGACGACGATGCGAGACGTCCGCGGTCCCGAGGCGGGGGACGATGACGATGACGACGACGTGGACGGGCGTCCGCCGCACCTGCTCGGCCTCGACGGCGGCCACGACGAGGAGGAGGACGACGACGAGGAGGAGGACGTGGACCGGGACGGGAGGGAGACGGAGGTGGGAGCGTCGGGGGGGGGGGAGGACGAGCGACGCGGGGGAACCCGCCCGTCATACCCGACGCCCCCGACGACAGCGACGAGGGAGGGATCGACGGATGCCGAAAATGCCGACAACGGCGACGTTGGTATCGAGAACACGAACGATCACAACGACGCCACGGTGGACGAATCCGCATTACTCGAACTGGTCGACGAGCTGTACCTCGCGGCGTGCGACAACGACGACGTCGGCACGATGACCGTCGGCGACGTCCATCGTGCGGTGGCGATTCGACTCGGGATGATGTCCCTCGAGAAGAAGATGAAGAAGATTGTCAAGGCGCGTCTTACCGATCTCATCACCGGGGTGACCGCGATCGCGACTGCCACGACGAAGATGGATGGAGAGGGGGGGGGGGATCGACGTAAGAGGAGGAACGACGACGCCAGGGAAGTCGAGCTCGATACGGGTGGGCGAAAGAAGAAGGAGATGAACGACGACGACGGCCACGCCGCGGTGGGAGGATCGGATGTCGAATATGACGATTATCAGGACGAGGAGGATGAAGAATCCGTGGACGATGCCAACGCGCTCGGGGGGAACGACAGCTCGTCCGATTACGACGACGAGACGACGACGAATACGACGACCGCGAGGAGGAGGAGGAGGTCTGAGGGGACGAAGAGGACGGGGAAGAAGTCCGCGACGAAGCGGGGGGAGGGCGGTAGGATGGCCGGCCACATGCGCGAACGTCACGCCAAGGCGCGCGCGCGACAGGTCGAGGAGGCGAGGATACGGAGGGAGGAGCTCGGACACCTCGCCGATGACCACGTCGATGACGTCGGCTCCAAGGAGGCGAAGGGGGGGACGAAGACGAGGGCGAATGAAGTGATCGCGACGGGGGAGAAGGGGGGGGATAACGTCGATGCGATGGAACCCCGTATAAGCGAGGAGGATCGCGAGCGCGCCAGGGCCATCGCATCGCGTTTCGATACCAATCGCGAGGAATTGCGCATCAGGCGCATCGAGGATCGGGAGGGTCTGATCGAACGACTGCGAACTAAGCGGCTCGAGATCATCGCGTCCTCCGGAGACGACGTCATCGTGGATGAGGCCGACGGGCGCAATGACCTTGCCGCCACGCCCGACGATGGGTCCACGATGAATGCGAACGGGGAGGGGATGGTCATCAAGACCGTGAGTGAAAGTATGCCGAGGCTCACTTCCACCAACTTCAAGACGGAGGATGATGCGGACCACCCCACCATTGACGAGTCTGCTGTCGCCAATAAGGGAGAAAGCGAAGATGACGATGAGAGTGTCGACGAGGCGGACAGTGACGATGACGACTTGGAAATCATCGCCTCGTCAAGCCCATCTGCCCCCTCATCGGGGAAACTCGCCTTCAACGCTAGCACTGATAGGAGGAAACCTTCGATGGCGGACCTACTCTTCCAGCGATCATCGGGAAACTTCAAAGCGGCTGCGCATACGGATCCCCAGAAGACTTCGAGGCCTGCTGCAAACCCACGTGTCGCACTTAAGAATGCATTAAGGGCCAAGGTCCTAAATGAGGGCAATCGATGGCTGGCACGGTGAGTGAGATGATATTGTTTGGCATGCTCTGAAATGCAACAAAATTTTGCTCTCCGTTCCATTTTCGTTCATTCTGTCTTTCTCAATTGTTTTCTCTGTATGGTACCCCCCCCCTCCCCTTTTCGTCACGACGCAGAGAACTCGGATACAAAGACGAACAAGACCACATTCGCGACTGCAAGGAAGTTGAAGAAAAGAAGCGTAAAAAGATTCTATTGACTGAGAAGGCGGCTGTGCTGCGCGAAAGGGAGGCAGCCCTTGTTCGGGGTCGAGGTTTCGATGACGACGAAGACATTGTTGCTGGTGAGATAATGGCAAATAATGGAGAGCTAGAGGACGACGGAACAGAGCTAGAAGATAAGGAGTACGACGATGATGAAGACGAAGAAATGGCGGTCGCTAGGGAGTTGGAGCAGCTGGATACAAAGCAAGAGTATTTCGAGGAAGAGAAAGCTGATGGAAGCTTGGGAAGAGTTGCGGATGATTCTCGGTCGCTAGTTGATTCCTCAGATGAAAGGTGGATGAACGATGACAAGGACCCCAGTTCGAAAGATACTAAGCTTGATGATGATATTGTTAAGACCGTCTTTTCAAGTCCTGCCATGGTTGTGACGCCGTCTCGCGCTGTCACAGAAGATTTTACTGACGAATATCGAGAAATAGCTGCGACTGAGACGACCGATCCCAACTCGTCTGATCCGTTTGCGGAAGAAGAGGACGAATATAATGATCAAATTGAAGATGCTAGCATGGCAGATGAAGTGCCCAAGGAAGATTCCAACGAGGCAACGATCTCATCCGATGGTAAATCAACCCTCAAAAAGCCAAAGAATTCAGCGTGGCAGGCAATCCTTCTAAAAGAAAAGGCTGCACTCGCCAGACAGAAGAAACTCCAACGTAAGAACGGTGGACTTGTGGAGGGCGAAGCTGAAGAAGAGGAGGAGGAGGAGGGCATTGTTGGCCTTGAAGATTTTGGCTTCGCCGTCTCTAAGAAGAAAGATGATGACGATGAAGATATTGACGCTGATGTTGATGACGATGACTTGGATCACGTCGTGGACGACCTTTCTGATGGTGAGGGGGACGAAGAGGCTGGTGAGGTGGCACGCAAGCGTCTTGAACATGCTGAGGAGAAGGAGCGTCACAAGGAAATCATGAGAAGGATGCGCGAGGGATATGACGGACGACGGGGTGGTATCGCCAGTGGTGTGGGAGGTGCGAGGGGTATGCATCGTTTTGATCAGTTAGTTGCAGCTGATAATAGGGACGATGCAAAGAGGTTGGGTTTGTTGAATGATGATGAGTTGAACAGTGATGATGAAAATGAAGGAGATGATGAAAACAAGGTCGCTAAGAAGGATGATGAGGAAGATGACGAGGCGGCTCTTTTGGGTGAGTGATGATGTATGTCATCATGATTGCACTTTGTTCACCAGTTGTGCTAATCCACTGAAATCGGGTGAATGCAGACAAAATGCTTAAGGAGCGCTTCCTCAACAGGGACGAGGAGGTATTTGAAGAGGAATTCACAGACGATGAAGAATCTGAGGATGACGCTGATGGAACAGGTAAGTTTCTCATCGCCCGCTTCCCTAAGCCTCTGCACAATCCCAGATGAGATTGCGAGAACTAACTTGGTGCACTTTTACTACGTCAGAGAAAAATGACGGTGACGACAACGAAGACCGAGAGCAAGATCGTCTTGCTAAGCATTTTGCGAAGAGAGCTCGACGCAATCGAATATTGGAAGAATTTGTGGGTGACAGCCAATTTTCGCGGTCGCGTTTGATTGATGAAGATCTGACCATGCAGCAGGACCTGAAGTCTATTAAGGTGAGCCTTTGATATGGTTCTGTTCTAGTATTTACCAGTGGCAGGCTTATCTTATGTCATTTTTCTTTCCCAATACACATGCATTTTTCCAGACTTCATTTTGCAGAAAGCGAAGCATTGAGGGAAGCAACCTTGACCTAAAAGAGAACAATTGTTCGTCGAAAAGAATCAAGTCAATCTCGCATGACACGAATTCCGATGCATCCAAAACAACATCGAGTCTATCTGTTACACTCATGACAAGTCGCCACAACGTCGTTGGCCAGAAGAGAAAGACCACCTTCCTGAGCGGGAAGGCGATGAGTAGCACCTTCTCCCGTCCAAGTAAAGGAGTTTCTCTAAATCACGTTGTTTTCATGACCGGTGACAGTCAAAGTGCAAGCCAGCTTCCCGATTCTACTAGCAACGGTCAATCACTTTTGGGTCCCATCAAATTGTCCCGAGGGCTTTCGAAAACCAAGAATGTCGTCCCTGGAGGCAGTCTTTGGAGTAGGGTGTGCTCTAAAAATTTCAAGACCTGATGTAAACCCACCATATGTCACTGGAAAATCATTTCAGGAGGTAGCCTATGTGGGGTAGGGAATGGGCCCGTCTTTAACCCCGGGCCCTCAAGATAATGCGCGCACGAGCGAGCAATTATCGCGCTTAAATAGTACAAACACAAAAAACTTATATTGTCACATCATCATTATACCAATTCGACCATGAACATCTCCTGACCTTGTCGTATCCCGACACTTTCTAACGTAGCATTGGCATCAAATCGACCCTTCCCCCCATCCTCCATGGCCTCACCGGACGATGACGACAACTCAAACACCCTTCTGGGGAAACTGGTCACGAGCCGAAACGCGGACGGATCGATTCCGTCGCATATGTCCGACGCGAAGGCGAAGAGGTCGGCCAACGTCGTCCCGGCGACGTCGAATCTGCGCCTGCCGGTAGCGACGGCCCCCGACGGCGTCCGACCGCGAATCTGAACGGCGCAGACTCCGATCCTAACGTCCTCGGCCGGCTCCGGGGGGAGGAGGGGGGATGCACGCTGCACCACCGTCCTCGCACCTTCCTCGGGAGTAGGGTCGACCGACGACGACGGCGCAGACGAAGTCCTCCCGTCGACTTCGGCGACGGTCGACGACGTCCGTCCCTTCCCATCGCCCCGGAAACGTCCATCGTCGTCGTCGACCATCGGCGGGCCGATGTCCACGTTAATGTCGGTATTCACGCAGCATACGGCCCCGAACGTCGACGGTACCACGTCGCTCACGATGAGATCGTAGGGCACCCCCCTCCTCCACGTCCGTACGACGTCCCCCTTCGACAGCGTCGCCCTGGTGCGTATCAAACTCTGTTCCAACACGAACCTCACGTCCCTGATGTCGTAAAAGCCATTGCGTATCGAGGACGACGTCGGTACGATCTTGACGTCGCTACCTGGCGGGAGGGAATATATCGGCAATATTTCCACGGGCGATGATGGCACGTCGAAGTGGCCGTAGGCCGGATGTCCCGTCGTCCTTTCCCCCTCGTCGCGTTCGTCCTTCGATGCTCCTCCCCCTATTGCTATTCCTCCGTCGTTATCGTCCATCCCCTCGTCGACGTCATCCCCCGCGGACATCGCGACATCGGTAGAGGACGAGGCCGACGGATCGACCGTGCGCCTCGACGGTATCACGTCGACGTGATATTCCCTCCCCCCATGCCCACCACTACCCGTACTACCGCGCGTCAACGAGAGCGAATTCGGACGCAACAGCGCATTCGATATCGATATGGGCAACCCCACGCATCCCTCCTCCTCGGTGAATTCCACGACCGTCCCGTGAGTGTACGATAGGTACCTGTGCGTCAATTCGTCGAGGTAGGCATCCGTCGCGGCATTTCGCGCGTCGTCGTTTTCGTCACCATCGTCGTCATCGTCGTCGTCGTTCACATCGTCGTTCGTAATCATCTTCGTGCCATCGTCGTATTCGCGTTGTGCACGTTCCTCATTCCGACGTCTGACGTCCTCGATGTATATTTTCATCTTATCGCTCGATGGATAGACGTACCTCGGATTTAGTATTCCCACCCGGAAGGCTATCGGCCTGTTGTTCTCGTTATGTTTGCCGATGCCGCCACCCGAGAATAGCGATTCGAGTATCGACGGTGGCAACGTGATCTTATCGCCGTCTCCGTGTATCGAATTGGCGATGAATTTCCATCCGGCGGCGAGGGGGGATGATGACGACGGTGATGACGACGACGGGGTGGACGACGAGGAGGATGTCGACGATGACGGTCCGCCCTCGCGCCGTTTGGCCGACGTCGTCGTCGTCGTCGTCGTCGATCCCATCCCCCCGCCTCCTCCTCCTCCCCCCAGGCCCGAAACGTCGACCGCCCCCAAATCCATTTCGATCCCCCTCATCGTCGTGAATACCTCGTCGCGCGTTCGTTTTTCGATCGTCTCGACCATGCGCTTGCGACGACGATTCTCCTCGATTCTCATTCGCGCTGATTCCATATCGCGTCGCGATTTCGACGATGCCTCCCTCGAGCGTCGCGACGCGCGCGATTTTGCGAGTGCGTTGTTCTGATCCCTGATCAGGCGGGATGCGGCGATGTCGAAGTCCATGCCTTTCGTCGGTGTTTCGTTTATATATTATATTGCTAACCCCTCCCCCCTTCTGCGCCCCGGCGATGACTTGTCTTGGTTCCTGGCCGCGTTAGGCAGGAGGGGGCGAGGGCATAATAATATTATGGTCATGGGGCGAAGCGAAGGGAGGAGAAGGAGGAAGAAAAAAGCCCCTTTCATACTAATTCCAACGATTAATGCAATATCTCCAAACTTTGCCGGTTCCACGCGAGAAAAAAGATTCCTGTGCCAAGTTCGTATTGTATGTACGTACGATACACACATTCGGTACATACGGAAAAGCTCTCCCCAATCCGCCCACCATAGTATTATTATCACCGAACGCCGACGCGACCATGGCCAAGCCGCCGTCCAAACGCAAGGCGGACGCCGTCGTTGCCTTCGAAAAAGAAGAAGAAGAAGAAGAAGAAGAAGAGGACCAAGACGACGAAGACCACGAAGACGATGACGATGACAACGAAGTCGAAGACGATGAGGCCTCCTTCCCGAAGAAGGACGCCACCCCGGGCCCGGCCAGTCTCGCCGCCAAGAAAATGACGCCCGGCTCGTCGGGGGGGTCGGGGATGAGGATGCGTTCTGGTAGGAAGAAGAGGCGACCGATGTCCCGATCGGGGGACAACGACGATGCGGCGGACATGCCGCCGAGGAAGCGCACCAGGGAGGGGGGGGATGGCGGCGGGAATGGCGCCGCACTCGCGAAAGACGGGGGTGCGGAGGAGGAGGAGGAGGAGGAGGAGGAGGAGGAGGACGACGACGCCGAAATGACCACGAATGGCAACGCGGACGAGGAGAAGAAGGCGGACGACCGCGAGCGGATGGAGGAGGAAATCGAGGAGGAAATCGAGGAGGGAGGGGGGGCGTCGCTGTCATCGTCGTCGGCTCGGCCGCCGCTCCCCACGCGCACGACGACCGCGACGGCGGCGACCACGGCCACCGTATCGAAGGTACCGCCAGAGGCCACGAGGGAGGCGATCGCGGCGGCGCAGGTGGCGGATGATTCTCACTACGACGAGGACGACGACGACGACGACGACGATGGGGTGGGGGATGTGATCGGGGACGGTGCGGGCGATATCGACGACGTCGCCTCCGACATCGATGGAGACGACGAGGTCGGGGGGAGGGAAAATCCCATCAGTCGTCTGTTCTTCCAGGCATTGCGCTTGCCATCGCAGCTCGGTACGACGGCGACGGGAGCGGGTGCGGAGGCGGAGGCGGGGGGAGGCGCGACGCCGTCCTCGGTATCCCCCCCCCCCCCTCCCCCCCCCCGGCGGACGACGATTGATATTCTCGACCGCGCGAAAGGGGGGAGGGAGGACGGGGGCGTTCGACGCCGCAGGAAGGGGGGGGGCGGGGAGCGGTCGGAGACAAAACGGGCTGCTGGCGCAAACACGCCGGGGGGCGGCATCGTCTGCGTGGTCGACGAGGCGGGACGCCGGCGTGGGAGACGAAGGTAACGGCGAGGCGGAACGCGACGAAACCTCCCGGAAAAACGAGGCATCGGCATCGAATGCGGGGGCATCGGCGGGACGACCGTTGTCGCTCCTTAGGGACTGTATCGAGGAGGAGGAAGACGAGGCGTCCCGTCCATTCGCCGCCGATATATTGCCGTATGTTGGGCGCTTTTACCTACTGCTCATGCTGATCTTGGTCCTCGTGAACATCCTGGCCATGTCATCGGACGACACATCGATTTGGGGGAGAGCGTTGGGACTAATCAACGCCAACGTCGGGGAGTGGGGGAACGAATGGGGCGAACGGTACGAAATCGAATTGGAGGCCAATGCTGGGGATGATGTCGTCCATGCGTCGTCACCGATGCCACCGCCGGAAATCGTCATCAGGAGGGAAACCGATCCGTTAATGCTGGCGGAAGCCCGTGCCGCAATGATCACCCATCGCGCGCACATCCGCGAGATCGAGAGGTTGGAGCAAAACGCGTCGGTATTACGAGAAGGTGTGAAGCTACTTGCCGCCGCGGTCCAAGGGTGGACAACAGAGTATCCTGACATGAAGGAGGTAGTCGAGGGAAATGACAATGAGATTGCATCTAGCGATGTAAGTTGCGATTGCTGGAGTGTTTGTCAGCGAGGCTTGCGCTGTCGCTAGCGCATTCAATTTTATGTCGCCCTTGATGTCAACTTTCGGTGCCTCTTGTAATTCTCGTTGGCCTAACGTATCCTTGCTCCTTTATCCGCATCTTGACGCGAAGATATCTTACGAAGTATTTGACGAGGTAAGGTCCAGCATTGCTGCGGAACAACATTTGCTACTAGAATGGGAATCGGCGTTGTTATTAGCCGAGGCCGCATTGGATCTGCTTGATCAAGGCGAAATTGGTCCTTCGGAAACGAACGCGAAACTATCAATACTCTCGGAGGTATCCAAGGTTCCACTCAATGCAATGGTTTTGGACACGACCAAGATCATCGTGCCCGGTGAGGGATGTGAGGGGATGGATTACGTTCCATTGAAACGAGGTGATGAGGTTCATGTCGATGAAGAGGCTGTCAAAATCGGTCGTGGCATCAACGTTGATGCGCTCGACCCTGCAAGCGATGCCCTAATTCTATTCGAAGATGCCCAAAATGTATACGAAGAGTTGCTACAGTTGATAAAATCGCAGAATGACATGTCGCCCACAAGTGATTCTCTACCATTAGATGGCAAACAAATGGTGCAGGAAATAATCGATGAGGAGTTACAAAAGATGGGGCTCGACAAAGATCCGCCCTCTATTGATGAGCTTCACATACCAATAGTTACCAAGATCGACGTGCCACCCCTATCCTCATTCACGGACGATGAGTTGTATACTGCTCGCGATGCAGTCATAGACATTGATCGTGCCCTCGAACGGGAGGACGCCGATCGCACTGGCATGTTTGACTATGCCTCCATCAATCATGGTGCACGGGTGTTGCGACGAGGGCCATTTGCTACATCATATTCTCTGTACGAAACCTTGCCATTGTTTAACCGCATCTTGGCGTACGCTAGACTGCGGTTCTACGGCCACCCACCGGAGGTGGCGTTGCGTCCCACGTTTCCTACACACGCCCGTGGACAATGTTGGTCGTTCCCCGACGAATCCTTGACTGCACTTTCGAGAAGACGGGTGGGCGTGGCGAACGACTTCATCGGGGGGTATGGCACGTTGACGGTAACTCTGGCGTCGGCAATAACGGTAACGGAGGTCATGGTCGAGCACGTCGCGCCTGCCGTATCGCACGATCCGTCATCGTCAATTAGAGAGTTTCGTGTTTTGGGTTTCGAGGACGGTGGTGCCTTTGGAGACCCCTGGGAATTGGGATCGTTTGCATTCGCCATCGGACCAAGCATCCAGGCATTTTCAATACCGACGACGTTGGACGGCCAAAACGTTCCTAGAATGAAAGCGATTTCGATTGCAGTGGATTCGAATGGGGGGGGCAGATATTGTTGCCTTTATCGTGTTCGAGTGCATGGGGTATAAAGTAAATCAGTCTTTAAACTTACTTGTATTGTACTACATGTTGAATAGACGACTGGTGGGGTAGTCTTCATCGTTTTTGTATGTCCTTTGCGAGAAACGAGAAGGTGGAGATGTACTTTGACTCGAAAGTAGATTGTTCTATCACGGATTATTGCTGGCTCTGTTCAGTGATGTCACCCTATGTCTTTTTCAGACTCTGCGATTTCATAGATCGCCAATTATTGCCACAAACGGAGTTGATCAACGAGACCATGAGCCAAGGCGGACGTGTCATCAATCATTAACTCTAGAACGTCGCATTAACATTGATCATACAATACTACTGGACAGCTATTCTCTTACAGTGTCTTCTTTCGTAGCATGGGAAACTTGGTTTCATCGTCTCTGCCAATCGTCATGTGCCACAGACATTGCACCACGCTGATTCCCGTTTTCTTGAGATCAAATATCCGGGAAAGACGTTCTAGGAATCACGATGGAAAATAATGCGACCCATGGCCCTCCGTTCACGCCCGTTTCAGAACCTTAACATACACCGCCCCCCTCTCGCCGTCGTCGCATCCAATGCCTAGCTGTCCGTCTGCATACTCCTTCGTGTATTCGTTAGCGATTATTAATCCGTAGTCACGCCGCGCCACGTCGAAGAAATTCAAAGTCTGATGTGCCGGGACATTACCGTGGAGGCTGTAGCCAACGACGAAAAGGCCGTTGATGGGATCCATGGCCGCCGTCGCCGATCGCAGGAGAGCATCGTGATACATAGGATTATAAATGCAGTCCGATGCGATGAGCAAGTTTGCCTTTCTCGCAGTCTCCTTTCCACCGCCGGCAGGTCGTTGGGTGATTAATAATTCGCCGACGTCCTCTCCCCATGTGTGCGGCATGACCACCCCACGAACTCTCATTTCCATCTCACTCATTCGCCACGACGTCGCATTCTTCTCCAGCGACATGCGAAGTGCGTCGAACGTAGGCTCGTTGACGTATCTATCCGTGATAACGACGCGTCCAGCCCTCTCCCGTAGCAACGCCAACGACGGCAGGGCGGCGCCCGCCCCGAATTCGATGCAATGTTCCGGTGGCCACGCGAAGTCGCGGCGAGCGTTACCGAACATTTTCGATCGATATTCCGGATGGAGTAGGTGTTGGGCGATGCAATCGGACGAATTCCACAATCGGTTGCCGTGTCCCGGCGATCGGTATGCCAGGTGGTAGAGAATGACGATGGGCTCTGGCGCGGACGAGGACGCGGAGGACGACGCGTCGCCACAGTCGTCGTCGTCGTGGGGACATATCCAAACATGTTCGGTAATGTCCTCGTCGAGATCGTCTTCGTCGTCGACAACGACGACGGCTGTGGCGGCGGCGTCATCGCCAGTGACCACGAAGAGGGATCGGATGAATCGACGTTGGTGGTCCTCGTCGGATTCGGCCGTCATTATTGTAAACAAACCCTCGCTGTCATAGTAAGTCATAAAACCATAAAGTGAGGCTACGGACAGACCTATTTACCTACCTAGGTTCCGATACGATACTTTATGATACTTACCTGCTCGCCATACAACCATTATGAGACGAGCGATTGAGATCATCATTGAAACGTATCTCTTCTTTGGTGTGTTCGCTTCGACAAATAGAGAGGAGTAGGAGAGTCCTCGTGCACTTCACCAACATCATGATTGCAACCTCCGCATACAGGGGGGCTTCGACCTCCCATCGTCGCTCCTTGGCGCGGCTCCTATCGGAATTTCGCCCGTCGCCCAACGAAACGAATTCGACAACATCATTCCCCGCAAGGTTGATCCTCGGTTGCACCTCCCGAGCGGCACCGCGTGGTTACTGCGGCGGTGGCGACGGGATCGTGCGCGCATTCTCCTCCTCCTTCTCTTCCCTACCCCCCGACGAGGAACGGGAGGAGAAAAAACGCGTCGGGTCATTGACGCCGTACCAAAAGGAGATGGAATTGCGCAAGCTCGATTCCGAACTCGCGCGCCTGCAGACGTTGCGCGGTATCAACACCGGCGAACTGTACACGTTTCGGGGGAAGTTCAAGATGCTGAGTCGGGATTACGGCATGGGATTCATGGCCTGGTATTGGACCGTATGGTTCGCGACGGCGGGATTGAGCTACGCCGCCATCGAATTGGGCGGCGTCGACCCGTTGATGGTCGCAGGGAAAATCGAGAATTTCATGGGATGGGAGGCCATGTCCATATCTGGAAAGTTGGACCCGACACTCGGTCAAATCGGCCTGGTGGTGGCAGTAAACGAGTGCCTGGAGCCGTTGAGGTTGCCGTTCGTTGTCGTGACGACCAAGCCGGTGGTAAACTTCTTCTCCAAGCATTAGGATTGTTTTAGTTTAGGTGAACATGCCTCGATTAGAATATTTGATCAACGTCACTCGTAGTGAGCAGGAACATTGACTCAATAATACTAGCAACAATGCTTCATTTCTCGGAATGGATCGAATTTATCGGCTGCCAAGAGTTTCTGCACCCCGCGTACCTTGGGGGAATATCCTTAAATTAATAGCGAAACGGATCAACGCCCTTTTCCAATGAATCCAGTTCCCTCACCCCAGCGTTCCTTGTGAAGCCTATGCTTAGATACTACCACCGCGTGTCCTACCTCGAAGCCAATCGATCCAACCCGCCCTTCGACTCGACTCCGGACTAGCATCGGGATCGACCTCGCCTCCATCACCACCTCTGCTGCGAGTTGTTGCGCTCAATTGTATCAGCTTCAGCTGTTTCTTATATTCCTCTCTCCCCGCCTCCCTCTTCTCGGCCATGCGCCTCTCCCACTCGATCTCCTCGTCGCGTTGCTTCCTCAACGTCTCGTACTCGTCCTTTAAATTTGTCTTGGGATTGGACGGGTATTTCATGAACTGGAAGTAATCCGCGGCCCTAATTTGGGATGACGGTACAAGGATTGAAACAAAATTGAGTACGGCAACCATGATAATAATGGTTGCAACGACATGGATTGAACACCGGGCCGCAATCAACGACAGCGCTAGAGCACGATATCCTTCCTTACCACTTTTGCACGGATGGCTCGTTGAAGGCGACGGAGGCCGTGATGGGTATCATGAGGTAAATTATGAATTTTTGGGCCTCGAGGCGCATACCGGCCTTTCCGAGCACCATCTCCGCCGCGACGTGGATCGGTATCCTCTTCAATGAGGGGTAACTCTATTGTTCTTCACGTTGGAAGAATGCGATGACAAATAGGTCGTACTACCAAAGATGTAGTGCATGTTATCTATTACCTCTTTTCGTTTTCTGGGGGGGGGGGGGAAACACAACACTCACACCAAAAAACCAACGATGTCGACCCACGATGGCAGCCGTCATTGCCCCATTCACATGACCACCCTCCCATCAGAAAAAAATAGAATAGACTCCCCTTCCGCCGCCGCCGCCGCTGCATTCGTTGCTGTTGACCGCATCGTCGACCGCGTTGTCACAACCGACGCAACCGCTACGGACAACGCGACCGCGAACAACGAAGCCGCCGGGGACAAGACGACAACTGGCGACGTTCCTGTTTTTACCGCTCCGTCGTCCTCCGCAAACGACTGGTAGAAGACGAAGAGAAGGGGGGGTGGCGTCATCGTCAGGGACCACTGCCCCGCGTGCGTCATCGGGGTCGACGGGCGGAGGGGGGGGGGGTATGGGGGGCGTTGTCGTTGCCAAGGTCCACGGTTGTTGAGCTACGGGGGGCGGCGATGTGGGGAAGGGAGGGGACAGGGGTAAAATGACGAGATCGCGTCGTCGTTACTGTTACGTTGCGTTGTTGAGGTGGCGTGTGTTGCAGGGGTAGGGGCGTGACAAGGAATGAGGCACTGTAAAGAGAGGGCGAAGACAGTGGGGTTAAAAGGAGCGCGGCGAAGCACCCTAAAAGAAGTAACAATCAACCGACGAGGAGGAATACAGATTGAGGAGGGCGGTTTGACAGGAGGAGGAGGGATGGAAAGGGGGTGGTGGGGAGAAGGGGAGAGCAATGATGACGGCTTCCCTCCATTTAAAAATAACAGAAATCAAAGTATGGGGCGGCAGACTGAAAGGTAGGTGCAGGGGGGGGAGGAAGACAGTTAGGGGGGAACTCGAAGATAACATCGAGGAGCCTAGGGGGGAGGCACAACATATGGAGAGGAGGGTTTGCCATCGTCCATGGCAGGAGGGATTTAGATACGATGGGAGATATCATGGATAAATACAACAATCAACAGTTGCTGATGGGTAGGAGTGACGAGGTTAACGTCTAAGACGGCCTTGATGACGACAACCCACACGACCGAGGACGGCGCTGTGGAGCGGAGGATGCAGCAGCATCGAAGGTTAACCCGACGACGACGAAATTGATGAGTATAGTGAGGGTCCCAAAATGAATTCTAGACTACGATACATATTTATTGAAAGATCAAATATTTATTCCTAAATATTTATTACTACATTTTATGGGTAACATTTTATACCATCATCGCCTCCAACTCTGGTGAGTCTCTGTCTTCATTCTCATTGGGACTCGTAGTGCTACCACTTCCGCCCCCCCCTGAGGGGGGGGGGGGCTTGCAGGAGAAAGAGGTTTCCAAGAGTTGGTGCATCTCGGTTCTGGGACGCTTTTCCGCTCATGGACTCGTCAAACATCTACAAATACACAAAGGGAGATATTTTTATATACCGTCACTTTACTGAACAGTAGATCGATTGACAACACGAATAGTTTGGGTTTTCAATAGGGGTACGATTACCAAATGGTAACGCAAGTTACCATTTGGTTACGAGGCTTTATCAGGCCTCTCAGAAGCTGAAATACAGGGTTTAGCACCCCAAGACATAGTTCTACTCAGTTACCCATTAAAAATCCCAGTCCTCAGATGCCATCACTAGGTTAAGATACTGTACTACAAGGCCATTTTGGGGGGGAAATCAAATTACCACATAATTACTTCCTAAAAAGAATTATTCGTCCTCTTTACAATGTAATGCATGGCAGCCAGTGCACAGGGGCGTAGATGGGTTGCAGGTGCAGTAGGTTCTGATCTGTTTTTGGCATCCGTGGCACCTCAGGCGGACGTATTCTGACGTCACATCATTAAAATGTCAGAACGTGGGATTCCACATACCCTCCCCTCTCTTTCGCTTCTTCAAGGCATGTTCGATGTTACTCGCCCTCCTAATGCACATGGGAGGCAACTCTGGGGTCACTGGTGTGTCGATGATGTTTTCCATCATCTGCTGGGCAAGGACCCGGCGAAAATTGAGCTGGGGCATCAAAATAGTGTTCCTCACGCGAGCCTGCGAATGAACTGCATTCACCTCAGCGATCGAACAGAGAAAGGTAAATTGGCGCATTGGCCACCACTTCGTCCCCCAAGCCTACTCTAAACCGATAGGATCGTGGCGACATTGATTCACGTCGTCCACCCAATGTTTCCCCCTTGAATATTGACTGAACGGCTCCGAGTACTTAAAACTTTTCCACCGGCCATCGACCTTTCGATACGTTGGATGGTCTTCCCTCATCTCCAACATCTCGTGCGTTGACATTATTTTCGAAACATATTTCGAATCATGACAACAGTGAATCCGACACTCAACGTTGTCGTGTTCTGCAACGTGGGTCAAGCAGTGGCCGAGTGGCAAGTCATCAAAGTAGCCGTTGATGACCTCTCCCAGCACTCCACGAGGCCAGTTCCCATGCTTCTTGACGTAGGCTTGAAACAAGACACCATGCTTGTGGCATTCTATCACACCCTCCCGAACACAGAAGTCACTATCCCCCACAACGACCTTCCCCTTTTCGTGGATCGGCTTTCTCAGCTGGAGCATTGTCATCGTTGTCTTTCCCAACCTCACAGGGAACTCCGATGGGAACGCCCACTGCCCGTTGGCCTTCTTTGGGCAATCCTTTCCCTCCACAATCTTCACCCGCCACATAATC
>JALLBA010000350.1:0-25725 GCA_036939675.1 Cyclostephanos invisitatus
ATGGCGCAAAAAAAAATGCCTGTGGAAAAGGTCGATACATAGTGGGGAGGGGTACTACGAAAAAGGCAAAATAGGGTACGAACATTGATGCCTGTGGACAGGGCCTAAAGCACAACTTCTTGAGTTCCCTCCTTGGAGAGGGGCATGTTGCTGCGGCGGACAGGCGTAGGTGCAGCAGTGCTCGCATGCATCTTTTATCTTTTTGATATCTTTACGTCGGAGGCAAAAAATTCGGCACAACAGGAATCATCAGAAAAGGAACATGACGATGGCAAACAATAACCTTCAAACCATATCAGGTGTCCTTGGCAACGTCCTCGAATGGTACGACTTCGGGATCTATGGCTTCTTCAGCGACACCATATCCCAGGTATTTTTCCCGCCGGAGGGCATACACAATCTTGTGTTCAGCTACCTAATCTTCGGCGCCGCGTTCCTCATGCGACCCATGGGGGGCTTGATAACGGGACACATCGGCGACGTTCACGGTAGGAAACGGGCATTGGTATTCAGTATGCTCTTCATGACTATTCCAACCGTGGCGATGGGATTCTTGCCAACGTATCAACAGGTGGGGGGCTGGAGCACGGTGTTGTTGGCACTATGCAGATGTCTCCAAGGTTTCAGCGTGGGGGGGCAGTTGCCATCGAGCGTGGTTTATACCTTGGAGATGAAACCCAAGGAGCATTGGGGCTTCTATGGATCCTTGATTGGCGTGAGTTCGTTTATTTTCGAAGACGTGCACTCTGTTCTCTGAATTTCCCACCCATCCTCTTTTCGTCATCTTTAGCTTTCCGCTGGGTGTGGATCAATTTTGGCGAATATAGTCGGTGCCCTGCTACGTTCTCTCCTAAATGACGAACAGCTTTTTGATTGGGGATGGCGTGTAGCTTTCTTTACAGGAATATTCGTCGCTCCCGCCGCAATAGTTCTTCAAGTTTATGGAGCAGAACACAATCCAAACGAGGGGGAGTTTGACAATGACGACGAAGCAGATGCTAACAACGGTGTAATTTCGTCAATATCCTCTTCGCTGCATCGAAAACGTCCGATATCCGAAGCTCTGAAACGGGGGAATCGGACAGCATTATTGAGTTCTTTCTTGACACCGATGCTTGGAGGTGCTGGGTATTATGTCACCTTTGTGTGGATGGCTGTCTTCATGCAGACGTTACTTGATCCACCGGTGCCTGGGGCTTTTTGGGTGAATCTGATTGCGTACATTTGCGGTTTTTTATTTACTGGAGTTTTGGCAGGAACATTGTCAGATAAATACGGGCGTCTCAAAATGATGGCTGTTGGAGCTGTTCTCGTGGGGGTCATAGCACCGGTTATGTTGTGGATCATCTCTTGGGGTGTACCATGGAAAGCGTGCCTTGCTCAATGGTCGATAGGCGTACTGCTTTCTCTTTTCACTGGTCCACTGTGGGCTTGGCTGCCCGAGAACTTTTCTCCAAAAGTGAGATTGACCTCCGCTGCTATCGGTTATAACATGGGGATGTGCGTCTCCGCAGGTTTCTCTCCAGCTCTGGCAACTGCCTTGGTGAATGGTTATGGTCCTGTGTCTGCGGGTGTGATATAGTGAGTATATTCTCTCTTCAATCTTTTATGTGTTGATAGTGGACATTTCTGACGTATTATTTTGTTGTTCCTGCCCCACCACAGTCCACTTTTTGCCATATTGGCCTTAATCGGACTGTGCGTGTCATCTAAAGTTAGGCAACAACAAGAAGAAACAGACGTCGTAATCCTTAGTGAAACTTCTTCCCTGCAACCGGACTATTTGAACGACGAGTGCTTGATATAGTGCCAACACTACACATGTATTGGCTCATCCCCGCGACGATGTTTACAAGGATTCAATTTAATTATGTAAATAAGGCTTGGACTTATCAATATTATATTTACTACGCTCACGTTCGAGTTTGACGTATGAATAGCGTGATGAGTTACCTCGAAAACCAACTGCACTGGAGTATGAGTAGAGTCTACACTGACGCATTTTGGCGCATACCAACAAAAATAGTTTGCTTTGAGGATTCTTTGTAGCGACTTCGCAAGTTGGTGCAAACATCATCTGTTTACGCCGATCGGTTTCGCGCCATGAATACCCAAAGAGCGAAATTCATCCAGCGCTGGAACCGTGTGCTTATCTTTAGAGATGTTTTTCACATTCCGATTCCCGCCGTCGGCGAATTTTCCGGCGGAGATTGCCTTTTTTTGCCTGGAGATGGATTTCCCGTCGCGAGGTGCAAATTTCAATGGGATACAAAGGCGAATTCGCCTAGCCTCTCAAGCGTCTCCTAACATCCATGAGACACCTACCGAGAAAGTTGCTCCCTTCCCAATCACTTGGCCCGGTATCCCATCCTCCCGTCTCCTTGTTCTTGGCACCAACGACAGTACCAGAAGCAGTGCGGGAAGTGAATTCCAAGCAGCCTATCCCCCACACCTCATCTCGCACCGCCTCCACGATGACCCTCGATTCCGTTCCCAATAGTATGTTTCTCAATCCCTCGTTCTGGGCGAATTTGGCGAGGACGGCATCCCTGCAAATTTCGTATCGCACCCCGCACCACCTGACGTCGTCGTACCCCCGGACCATACGCCCGAGTTCCTTGATCCTGTTCGCGTCGTCCCTCTCATGGAGGATGAGGTTGGCGGTATCACGATCGTCAAAGAGGAGGGCCTTACGATGGTGTAGCTCCTGGTTGACGCACCAATAGCGGGGGGGGGGTTCGTCGAGGCATGACGTGGAGGAGGATGCGGCGCCGATATGACCGTCGACCTCGCGGTAGGCGTTGGAGAAGCACCCGTACGCGACGTCGTCCTTGCTATGGAAGAAGACATAATCCCTCGGATCGGTCGATATGCCACCCTCGGGAACGTGCGTACCCGCCCATCGAATTGTGGGAATGGGCGCGGTTAGGGGGGTCATGCTCTAAACAATAATTGATAATTGATGTGATGATAATAATGTTTGTGAATCTTTGCTCGTCCTGGCATTGCCAACGTGTACGATACTACTACCTACACTATTAAACGTACCCTTCTCTACCATGAGCTCCCTCCGCGCGCTGTGCCTTGGCGACTTCAATGCTTTCAAGCGACGACAAGTCCTTGTAGGGGAAGTCCATCTATCCTCGTTCGACAACAACATCGACATTGAGGCTCTCCGACAGAGAGCTGCGCGGTAGGAAACGGCTCGAAAGCAAGGCCGCCTCCGATGTCGTCGACGAGAGGGATGACGACGACGATGATGAGTCGACGCCGCGCGGTGCCATCGAGGGAGGAGGGACGAAGAGGGGATACGAGAGGATTACAAAGAAATTTACAAGGGGACTTTGTAGCGTCGAGGGTGTGCTAATGTTCGCATCAATCGAGGAGTTTGCAGGAGACATGGTGCAGTGGCGAAAAAATGACATTATGGGAGGACTTTGTCTAAGGCACGTCGCGTTAATCAAATGCAGGGTGGAAGGGTGCACTAATAAACGCACCAATCGAGAAGTTTGCAGGAGACACGGGGCGGTGGCGAAAAAATGCAGCTACGAGTGCTGCACCACTTATGTTGTCAACGAAGGAGTTTGTCGAAGGCACGGCGCGTTGGCCAAATGTAGAGTGTAGGGTCGAGGGGTGCACTAATGTGCGCAAAAATCGAGGAGTTTGCAGGAGACACGGGGTGGTGGCAGAAAAATGCAGCCACGAGGGGTGCACCAATGATGTCGTTAAGGGAGGAGTTTGTCTAAGCCACGGCACCGTGGCCAAACGCTGTAGCGACGAGGGGTGCACAGAACAAGTCAACCAGGGAAGGGCATGTTGGAGGCACGGCGCGAAAGTCAATTGCAGCTACGAGGGATGCACATCGCGTGCCATAAGTGGCAAAGTTTGCAGGAAGCACCGTGTAAAGTCTGACGCCGTCGTCCCCAGTAAGATAAAGGCGACCCCTCCATCCGCCGAGGGACACATGCACAGGGCAATGGATTCCGTCGGCCAAGGGGACTCCCTTCGCACGTCTAACACGGTCCTGATCTTTTCCGATGACGAGGAAATAAGCGCTTGGATTTGGAAGTCCAGTCGCACGGCATCAGAGAATCTCGTATCATATATTAAATTTAAGCTAGTCCTTCTCATATCAGTTTGCATTTGATTGTCATTCTCTTTAAGTAATCGATAGAAGAGAGGGGAGGGCAGGGGCCTCACTGAACATCATGACCCATGTCGGCTCTAGGGATCCGACGAAGGAAACGGTTGCCGCAGCCAAACATTCACCTCTCTCAGTCTCACTTCTCAAAAGCAAATTGCTCTCTCCTCAAGGTTACGATGACGTTGGAATCAAGAAAAATAAATGCTGGCAACCCCATATGTACCATAGCTCTTGCACAGGATGGGAGAAGATTGGTGAAGGAAAGACTTTTCTATCATTGTCTAATGGGGTGAAGAGGTGGGATTGGAATTGGAACATCGCACCACTCTTTCTTTATTGACACCAAATAAAACCTCATCTATAAAAATTACTTTTGGTGACCTACTATTTCACTACAAGATCTATCTCACAAATATTCACCCTCGGAGTCAAATCCTCATCTTAACATATCATAACCGACGGCGGCGGCGTTGTGCTCACGATTTCCCTAGCAATGTTTCCACTGATTTAATTGTCGATCGAGTGCTATCAAGTGAATATCCACCATTCGTCCGAACAAACAATAAGGAAGTCATGTCGCGGTCATAAACCAATCATACGTAATCTCTACTATCGGTGTGACACACACTAATACGACGACGAGCCATGTACCGACCCACCTGGACGTGGCCGATCCTGAGCACCTCCAACGCTACTTAATTGGGACGCGACCGGTGCTATAAAATGCAAGAAAACTAATCGACCCCGAAGAGACAAAATCTGCGGTACCCTTGCGGGTAAAATGAAATAAAATAAATGACCCAACCCCCCCTCCCCAAATTCGTGAATGTTTAGAAACCAAACGCCCCCATCTCCTCGGCCTGTTCCTTCATGAAGGCCTCGTAGAACTGGTAAATGATAGTGACGCTCAATAGAATGCCAGTTCCTGTGCCGATCGCGCCCATGAAATCGGCGATGACGGTGAGTGCGCCGATGCACATCCCGCCGAATGCAGCGGCCGTGGGGATGTAACGGTTCAGGACGTGGATAAGCGCTGAGTCACGATGTCCCTTCATCACCATCTGGTTGTCCCGAAGCTGCTTGGCAACGTCGCGCGCGCTCGCCCCCGAGACTTCGATCCAGGTCTTTGAGAACAGGGCACATGCCGTCAGGATGAAGACCAGGTAAAACACGGCGTGGAAGGGGTCGTAGATGATCTCTGCGAACGACGTGGGCGGCGAGATGTAGTATGCTATCCCACCCACGGGGATGCTCTGGCCCCCGTCGCTGTCCTGCCATTTGCCCAGAATGCGAACCAGGATGTTGGTGGGTGCGCGGTTGTACAGCAGCTGAGAGACGAAATAGAGGTTCGAGACCAATGCCGTCTGGAGAATGATGGGCATGTTCGATGTGTAGAAGAGCTTGATGGGATAGGTCCCCTCCTGGCCGCGGTACTTTTGGTATTTGACGGGAAGAACGACCCTCCAACCCTGGAAGTAGATGACCACGACGAAGACAAATACCGTTGCAGCGAGGTTGGTGAGATTGGGAAGGTTCTGGCGATAAACGGCCTCCTTTATAGCTCTAATCTTGTCGTTGCGGGTGATAAGAAGGTGGAACAGCGCGATGATAGCGCCTTCGAACTCAGTGCCACGTCCGGTGTTTATGGTCGTGGGGCTGAAGGCCTTCCAGACAATATTCTCGCAAATGTTGGTAGCGATGAAGAGACTGATGCCACTTCCGAGGCCGTATCCCTTCTGCAAAAGTTCGTCGAGGGTGAGCACGATGAGACCCGCGCAGAAGAGCTGTGCGATGATGAGTAGGGCATTTCCGGCCCCGATGGCGGAGAGGTCGCCGTACATGCCGCTCACTACGTAGGCAATCGCCTCACCGACGGTGATCAGTATGCCGAAAAGCTTCTGGGCCCCCGCGAAGAGAGCGCGGTCTTCCTTGACGTTATAGTTCACCTCGATAATGCGACTGCCGGCGAGAAGTTGCATAACAAGTCCGGAGGTGACAATGGGAGAAATTCCAAGCTCCATGAGCGTTCCTCGATTTGAAGCCAGGATGACGCGCATCCAGTAGAAAGGGTCGGAGGACTTAGCGGACTGGACACCATAGATGGGAATCTGGCAGCATACGAGAAAGATGAAGAGTGTGATGGTCGTCCAGAGGACCTTCTCGCGAAATGGGATCTGCGTGATTTTGTTTGGTGCCGAAAGATAGGTAAGTGGAGGTGGGAGTGTGACTAGGCGAGCGAGATATTTCTTCGAGTTCTCCGCCAGAAATTATTGATTGAGATGTTGCCCCGTACCGAACCGACCCAACCACATTTCATCGAGCCGTCGCCGTCGCCGTCGCCGTCGCCGTCGCCGTCGTCGCATCCGCTGCAATCGCCCCCCCCCCACCATCAACAATTATTTGTTCCATTTTACTATGCCTCACCTTGCGATCGGGACTTGCCACCTCGGGCAGGACGCACATGACCGGTCGGATAAGGTGGAGGAATCTCATCGTTCGGTGCTCGTGCTCTCAAATAAAAAAAGGATGATGTTATGAAGCGATGCCGCCGGGAGAGCCGGTGTGGTATGTAAAACCTCCTCGTGGTCTTGTTCAACGGCCCTGCTTTTTTACATATTCTCTTTTCATTTTATTATTTTGCCACCGCACGTTACCGTACATAAATACGTACTCTACGTACGTTCGGAGTGTTCACGGCCAGACCACGCACGTCGTTTTGCTAGTTTAGATCGTTCACCCTGTTGGTCCTTCCTTTCTCTCTTTCACCTTGGCCCCTTTGCCTGCCCCGTTGTTATCGTCGCGTGAGGAAATGAAGCTGTTGCCTGTCGTCATCAATGCAGCAGCGTTTATTGGGGGGTATCGACATTAGCAGCGGATTAAACTTTAGTGCTCCGGGATCGTGTGCGCGTGCGAGAAAGGGCTCTTACAATGTATGTGTAAAAATAATTCGGCTGCGGTTATTGTGCAATCTCCACTGCGGCGGCGACGGCGTCGTCGTTGATGGTCGTGGCGGTTTGGGGTCATCGGATGGGGGGAATGTGCTTGTTCAGGCACATTCCCATGCGTTTCCACAGAAAACTTTGTCGTGTTATCAATGAAATATATTGTTTGATACGCGCTGGCCTGATTTTTACGGCGCCCTGGGGGCATAATGAAAACACGGTCACAAGGAGAAATAAGGTTCATGTGATTTCCTTTTCTCTTCTACAGAGAATATTACCCCGAACAATAACGCTTTCAGAATTATCGATGATTTCGGTGTCTGCATTGAGGGGGTTCTTTTCATTTCGATTAATTGGCCGTAGCTGTACATGATTCTTCGGAGTACCCGAGTACAATAATCCCACCCCCCCCAGTTTTGTTGGGTGGTTTTCACGGCCATTTTCTTACCGAGGAGGGGCAGGCAAACTGTGTGGTGCCATTGTTTTTCTTGGCCTCTGTCAGGGAGGATATATTAAATCATCATTCTTGTGAGAATTTATTGCGACTATTCTGACGGACTTCTTCCATCCATTTCACTTATTTTGACCAGGTTACAAATGGATGGAGCAACAACGACATCAACGGGCTCCAACAACTCTGCACCTGGAGTGAACAACTCCAACGGTGCATCTAGCTTCCTTAACCTGGGAAGCCTTGGATCGAATCAGGCCGTAGTAGGAGGCATGGGCCTCTTCTCGTCTGGAGTTGGAGCGGGGGAAGGATTAGGAAGTAGCTTTGGTACTTCATTTGGAAACGGATTCACAAACGATAGTGGAAGTGCGAACCCATCCTTTGACTTAAACGATTTTCCTAGTCTTGGTGGAGGTGCTGCGTCGGGGGCTGGGTCAACGGTTGCTGGGAGTGATAATGGCCTGGCCGCAGCGTTGCGACAACAGCAGCAGCTATTGCAGCAACAAATGATGCAAGGGGGAATCAGCGCCGCGGACAAATCATCGAACCTGTATCGACTTGCCATGTCCAGTGGTATTGCAAATGGCACCAACAACAACTTTAACATGACAACGGAGGACTTTCCTGCGCTAGGCACCTCAGGAGATGTTGGGGGTCACACAGAAGGAGGTTCAACGCTAGATACGGCATCGTTGACGACAGGTAGTGGGGGGATATTGGACTCTGGGGGGAGTAATCAATTAGATTACACGGGACTGATCGGCAGCACTGGCGTCACGTTGTCGTCTGGTGTCCAACAGGGATCCCAACCGAGAGCGACGTCTACAGGAACGCAATCAGGGAGTGGAGGGTTATCGTCGACTGCCGTAGGCTCGTCTGGAAATTCTGGGTCAGGGGGTGGAATAGGTGGCGACTACGGATTGCTCGGACTACTCTCTGTGATTCGGATGACAGATGCCGATCGAAACAGGTTGGCACTAGGATCGGATCTCACAGTACTGGGTCTTAACTTGAACTCGCCGGATGTCCTTCACAGTACGTTTGGTGGACCATTCTCGGATAAACCAGCGACAAAAGATCCCCATTATCAGGTAAGATAGTTTTCTTTGTACTTCGTCATGCCGAGCTTCTTCGCATGAAATGATTTTCATACGTCTTACACTGAATCTATCTACCCTTACTGTCAATCAGCTGCCGATGTGTTACTACATGCAACCTCCAGCACTGAAAACGGGCCACTTGTCAAAATTTCAACTGGAGACTCTCTTTTACATCTTCTATGCACTCCCAAAAGATGTATTGCAAGCTTATGCGGCACAGGAATTGTACACGAGGGAATGGAGGTACCATGCGGAGTCGAAATTATGGTTCAAGCGAGCAACGCCATCAGAGAGTGGGGTAGTTTCTGGTAACGGATTGTCTTCTGGCGGCCAGTTTATCTACTTTGATATCAACACATGGGAGAGGAGGATGTACGGCAACGTGAACCAAAACATTGCTGGAGGATTTTTGCAGGAGGATGAGGTGCGGGTGAAATTCCCGAGTTCATGAATATATGCCATAAATTGATATGGCGTAATAATAATATGCATTTCAAATCATTTAATGACTTAGTTTAATGCAATGTTTTTATTCCAGAGAGAAGATGAGCTCATTTGCGTGATGTGTTAGCAGCGGAATGGACGGGATTGCAGTATTCAAGGAAGCTCTATGCCATGCTGAATGTCGTTGGACCAATTATCACGCCAAACGTCTATTCTTGCCTCAATAGATAGATTGAGGGGCCATGTTACGATATCGTATGCCATGATTGAACTTAAACCAATCCCAGCAACCTAACTCTCATCAATAATAATTCAGGATGAGAGTACCCTACGTACAATACAAAAATTCCCACACGTGTCCTATCAGTGCTGTGACGCCCGCCTTGATCGGGGGATCGGGGACAAGTCAATGCAGCGACGAGGAGGACGATGAGCTCAGCGCCACCGGTAGTAAGTTTGAGTCGTCCATCCCTTAGGCGCCGCCTCGAGTCATACTATAGCCTCATAGCCCCCGATGCAGTCGCCGACCAGGAAAAATGGAAGAAGAACTTCGAGATAATCTACAATAAATACGGAGGGACGGTCGAGGGCGAAACGAAGTTGGCCACGAAGCTGGCCAAAAAGTACGGGGATAAGGTGATGCTATTAATAGCACCGCCCCATCGATCAATGCAACGCCAGTTGAAAGGATTCGTTTCCTCTACCGAGGCTCGACCATCCAGTAATAAGCACGATGAGTCGCATTACGAAATCGACGAGCGTCGACGCGGAAGCAAGGTTTTGGATTTCATATCTTCTAGATTTGATGCGATCTATGCATTGGATGCACCGATAGACGAAGTGATGGCATCAAACCCAACATTTTTTTCAGGGCTGGAAAATGCAAAACGACTTGACAACGTTTCGAAGTTTCGGTTTGATCTGCCCGAATGTGATCCTCAAAGATTAGATCCATCATCGATCCATAGGAATATTTCGGTGTCGAATAAGTGTAACGAATCAAAACCCAATATAGACGGGGAGCCAAAGATAAGGAAGATTTCAATGTTTTTATCGATGGCATCCCAATACGAACATAAGAGCTCGGGCCCGTTATCCTTGCTCTACTCCATTGTTGCGAATCGACAACGGGCGCGTGTAATGGTACGCTATGTGGATTGCATTCGCGGTACATTGACTGGGTATTTATTAGCATTTGATAAGCACTTTAATATGTTATTGAAAGATGTCGAAGAGGTTTACAGTGGACGTATTTCACGGCACTCGGAGGCAGTGGAAATTTCGAGCAATACCAACGACGACTTCGAATTCGGCGAAACACGGGCCCCATCCAAGTCCAAACTCGAGGCGCAGAGACGAAAGTGTTATCCTCCAGATGGCAGCGGTGGCCCAGGTCCAGCTGTAAAACAGCGCTACTTTCACCAGCTTTTAGTTCGAGGCGACAACGTGGTCATGGTATGGCGGGCTGAGTCGGAACGATCGAATCATCCACGAACGAATATGAGCCCTACTCACTCGCTGTACGCCAATACAGACCCTGGTGTAAAGCAAACAAACAGTATTGGAACACCTGGTTCACTCTACTATTCGCTTAAACGGTGGGAAAACCACAATGGACCAAGGAGAAATAGCTGAAAAATGTAATTATTCATGTCGGATTTATCACCACGTTTGCAAACGAACAATTTACTCCTGTGGCGCAGCTTATTTGTCATAGTGCTGTCTTTCCGGGCATCTTATGCAGGGAGACGAACGACTCAGTAGAACTGAAAAATCAAACACCGAATTGACCGCAAACACCTCTACTGCATTCGTCCACAGCTCATCAGCCTAGACTTTACGATGTGTTCGACGGGGTTCTGGCGATCCAGCTTCATTGTTCACACTCGTGACATCATCTTTTTCGTCGCAGTCATCGCAGAAGTTGCCGTAGTTTTGTGCAAAATCCAATATACGCTTCTCATAATCAGGAAGTACATCTAACACTCGCGAATTCATGTCTCCTTTTTCATCCAAAAGAGCCGTCTCCTCGATCGTCGTCTTTATTTCCATCATTTCCTGAACAACGAAAAAAGCTTGCCTGAGACTCTCTATTTCCTCCCTCTTTGCCTTCTCTAGAAGACCGATCTCCAAACGGCGCTTCTCCAGCAATTCTTCACGTTGATCATACCTTTCCCGAGTCAACACCTCCAGACGAGCGATTTCGGCATTCGTCGCGGCCTCGAACTTTGTAGCGAACTCCTCGTACTCCCTCTTCTCACTCACAAGGGCCGCGGCGACCGTCGCGTCGCGCTTTCGCATCTCGTCGAAGTTTGCACGTGCCTTTTCGAGCTCCGTCTTTTGTGAATTCAACTCGTTGGATTTCGCAATGACCCTCGCATGGGAATGCGTGGCAGCGTCCTTGTTGCTACTCTGAATCTGCTCTCCCGTTTTCTGAAGCCCCACAACCTCCCGAGCAAGCTGCTCTTTCTCCTTGATGGCATCGGCTTTCCTTATTTTAGCAGGGTTGAGCACTTCAAGCACGGCCTTGTCATTTGTAAGCTTTTCGGCGTTGGACGCTGCCACGGCCTTCATGGCTTCTTCGAGGGCAGCCGATGCAGATTGAAGGTCGGCGCTTGATGCCTCGGCTTCATTCGCCTTTTCCTCCTTGATAGAAATGATTCGATCGATATCGCACTGGATTTCTTCCGCCTCTATCTTCATATCGGCAGATTTCTTCTGCTCCGACTCAAAATCAGCGGCCTGCTTGACCAAGAAGTCCAGCTGTCCGGACAGTGCGGCCAGCTTTCCGTCCAATTTCTTCTCGTCGGCCTCGAGTAGAGCCAACTCTTGCTGTCTCACCTTGTTCAGAGATTCCAATGCTCTCTCTCTAGAGACGTACCTGCTGCGCTCGGACAATTGTTCCGTCGCCTGCGAATGCGTTTTTCGAAGACCAATCGATCGTTATGAGGACGGGCGCGTAACACGCAGCCAGGAGAACATCAAACTGTTGACGTATCAATGAACAACAAAACTGCCGCTACTCACCTTCTCGGCGATTTGCTGCGCGAAGGTTCCGCTGTTGGCCCTCGCAACCTGCACGGCCTCCTTCACACCGCGATTCCTCTGACTCTCCGCCTCGCACTCCCTCCTCTTGGCCTCGACCTGTCGCTCTCCCTCCATTTTAACCTTATCGAGCTGAAGCGCGTCCTGATTGTACAGGGCATACTCGTCGTCGGCGGTCTTGATCTTGTTGCGAGTGCTCTTGATCTCCTGCTGTATGGAGTGGATAGATACGGCCTTGGCCTTCGCATCGACTCGCCTCCGATCGACGAAGGCCCTGTGGGAGTACGCCCTCGCCTTATTCGCGCCGCCGGGAGACGTACAATCATCGTCATCGGACGCGACGTTGTCGCCACGGTGGTCGTGATGATGATGCCCGGGAACAGAGGATGCGGGACTCACGACGTGCGGCGCCACCTCCGACGCGAATTGGGCCCTGAACCCCGCGCGGAGCTCCTGGGTCATGTTCTCGGAATCGAGGACCTCGGCGGCGTCGCGACGGTGGGAGGACATCTCGTCGCGCGCGTGATCGCAGTTCCTCACGAGCTGTCCGAGTGAACGCTCCTCGTTCCTAACGTTGTCGGATATGACGCGCAAGCGTCCGTCTATGTCGACGACCTCGTCGCGTATGGCACGGACGAGGTCGTCGTTGATTTGGGTCGCGTGACCGAGATCGAGGGTGCCGTAGAACGAATCATCCGCGACGGTGGAGGTGGCGTGCTGCTGCATCGAAGGGAAGCTATTAATCGTACGGTTACGGTGTGATGGAGTGCGATTTTTGCGAAAATCGCATTGGGGCGTCGGTGGGTTGGAAGCGGAAGCTTTCATACTTACAGTATTCAGTCACGTAGGAACCCGTACAAACTGACTCTTCTATCCAAAACGAAGATCTGGAGATAAGATAATCTGAAGCTAGAGGGCAAAGGCCTGCGAGAGCAGAGCTTCCCTCTAGCGACAGTTCTTTGGAATGGGCACAAAGCATGAGGAGACCTACTAACTCCGATTTTGTTGCTTGTGTGTGCAGTGTATTGCTTGTGTGTGCAGTGTAAGTGCATTCTGCAGTAGAATGATGTAATGAATGCCTTACAAATCATACATTGTTAACTAATAACTGTTTGGTCTCAGCTCTGGAAAAGAAGCTTTTTTAGCCAGAACGTCATTCTTCGCAGGGACACACCTGATCACACGAACAAGAATGCCCGTGATTCATCGATTACCTCCGAACAAACAGAAAAAAATGAGTTTCGCTCATCATTCTTTCTTTGAGCCTCATCCGCCAGCAGCACCCGCAACTAACGCCAACGATTCGATCTGTTCTCTCGTCAAAGCATGATTCCTTGAGTTATGATCGTCGAACTCAGAAGCAGTTGCAGGGCGCAAGAGCTTATATTGTCTGGTAGAATCTGAGATACTTTCCATCTCTTTTGAAGGTCTCTTCAAATTTGAAGCGGCTGGCAAGTTGTTCCATGAGTGTTCGCTAATGTATTTATCAGTGGACGTTTTTGCCGCATTCAAAATCCTATCCACATTTACGTGCTTTGAAAATTCTTCAACAAATACGTTGGCCGTTTTTAATGCCCTTGATAGTTGATCCGCTTCGGTTGAATTGGCTACTTGTTCCCTGGCATTTGTCAGCGATGGTATTTCTGGTATGAAGCCAAATGCCATCCGATCTGGTTGTGACTGACTAAAGTACAATTCCACGGCATCCTTGCAGTTTGAAAGAGAATAGAAGCCATCTAAACTTAGCTTGTTGAAAATGGCACCAATTACGGGCACATCTTTGTAAGCAAAGTACGTAGCATTGATGTTGAAGGAATCGACTGCATCGCCGACTCCCGATTTTCCAACGAGCAACACCGGTGCCGGAGATCTCACAGCCGCGGTAGATCTCTCAGCATTGAAGCATCGCCCACAGATCTTGGCCACACTGGCGTTGTCCGTTCCGGTGATACTGCCCACTGCCGGGTAGCCGACCCCGTCGATTATAACAACCTTCTTATTCGATGCAACCTTGTCGACGGCATCACGAGCCTTCTCCAGCAATCGTTCCGACGTCTCGCCCGTCTCCCCCCTCAGGAAGGCGCGAGTGAATCCCTTGTAATATACAATGGGTCCTACGGGAATGCATGCAGTGATGCCCCTGTGCTTGCAAAACTCCTCCACGAGTTGAGTTTGTTCGCATTGCGTGGCCGGTTTGATGTATGCCAGGTCCGCGGGTGCGTACTTCCCGGAATTGAGCAATGCCCCGAGAAGACCCAGGCAGATGGAGGATTTGCCCACCTGGGACCTATCTCCGGCGACGAATAGACGAATCGCCGGCACGGGGTTTTCATCGTGCTCAATGCCACATATGTTTCCACTTCCATTCGATATCGAGAGAGTTGCGTTTCCTTGGCCTATCAATCTCGACCATGCGTCCAACACCGACGACGCGAACGACGAAGCCCAAGACGACGGATGAGAGTCAGGTCGCATCGATAGCGATTTGAGTGCCGTGCTTTTGTATCTAACATGTTCCACTCTCAACTCTTGGCCATCGCCCTCGCCATCGGGTACTGCGGTGGGGAACGCCAGGAACATCAGCGCGGGCAGGTCGGATGGCGCGCCGAACCCACCGCTCGACACTTCATCGATGCATATGTCGAGAGAGTCCTCGTCTGCATCCACTTGCACGCAGGCGTACTTCATATCCGGAGGAGACAATCCCGCCCCGAGAAACGCGTCGTGTACCAACCGAACCCAGCGCGGAACATCATCGGGCTCATGGCGAGTAATCCGGACGTCGTTCCATGAGCCGTAGAGCAAAATCGTTAAGACCCCCGAAGCGCACTCGTTAGCTTTAGCAGTGGATGCGTGGATGTTTCCGCGGTATTTGATCGGAAGTTCCGTCGCCATTGAAAGGTGGTATGTTCTTGAGAGATTTGATCATAAGCATGGTGGCGATAAGCGGTATCGTGTGTGTTGTAGTAGCAGCACTGCGAGCGAGGCAAGCAAGGAGGCAGGAGCGACGCTGTTGTCACAAAAAGTGGCGGGAAAAGATCGAGTCCGGACTTAGGACCGAGTCGGCCGCCGTCGGAATAGGCAACATGCGATCCGCCTTCATCGAGCTATGCGGGACCATCGCCCCCTATTGTGGCGTGATATGTTTCCTCGCCCCCCTCCCGACGATGCAACAAATCTCCCGCGACAAGACGGTGGGAAATTTCCCCCTCCTGCCATATTCGAGCATGGTATGCAATTGCTTCGTTTGGATCTCGTATGGCATGCTGAAGGGCCTGCCGAAGGTTTGGGCCTCGAACGGGGTGGGCTTCGTGTTGGGTTTGTTCTACTGCTGGATCTTCCGGCGAAATTGCAGTCCCACGGCGGACAACTTACCCGGAACGATTTCCCAACATGGTAGGGTGATTCTCGCAATAATATTATCCAACGCTCTTCTTGTGGTCAGCGGCGTCAGTAATGCGAGCGAAATCATCGGCAAGGAGGGGGTCATCATTTGCATCATCCTATTCGCGAGCCCCCTGGCCGCGTTGAAACATGTGATCGTGACGAGGTCGGCGTCGTCGATACCACTGCCTTTCACGTTGGCGTGTTTCGTCAATTGCATGGCTTGGTCAGTCCTTGGATGGTGCATAACGAACGACTTCAATATCTACTTCCCAAACTTCCTGGGCCTGAGCTGTGCGGTGGTACAACTATTGTTGAAGGGATTATTTGGGAATCGTTCCCTGGGACTTCCGAGGTAATTTTTTGGGTTTATCGGTTGGACTATGTACAGTCGAATGTATCAATATGACATCTCATCCATGTTTGTGATAATGCACCTACTCGAAGGTACTCGACGTGATCAAAATGGAAATAATTGAACACCAGCTATAAACAGATGGAACCACCCCAACGAATAATTTGTAATCAGATTCCTCTCGCTTGCTCACCTCTGTAGTATCAAGTAGGTAAGGATGTGACGAAATATAGGCGGTCATGCTGTTGTCAGAGGCGACATAGTCGCAAGGCAGCTACTGTTTCTCAGCAGTTGAAATAGTTGGCAGTACCCGCAACAATAAATTAGAAGACGGATTCTATTTTTCCAAAAGGTTTTCCTATTTTTATTCGAAGATTCTTTTCCAGCTGGTCATAAAATCACCAGGAAGAAAAAAGACAAGTTACACTTATGATCCAACCACGTAGAGCATTTACCGTCATATTAGTATTCAGCCGCTTCATTGCTTCGACCGTTACAGCGCAAGTGCAAGAGCCACCACAACAGATTGCGGTCGGTACAAACAACTTATCATCGCCATGGCTAATATTCGTTGACGTATGCGTGATCATCGCTCCCATTGCAAGTGTGATGTGCTCTCTCGCCCCTCTACCCACCATAGTACGAATACACCTCGATAAGACAGTGGGAAAGCTACCTCTTTTGCCCTATTCGAGTATGATATCCAATAGCTCTGTTTGGCTGATGTACGGGATATTAAAGAGCTCGCCCAGCATTTGGGGAACCAGCACGGTCGGTGTGGTGTTGGGTGCGTGTTATTATACTGTTTTCGTCAGAAATTGTAGCTCGGATGCTACATCTTTACCTGGAACGGCCAGGCAGCACTTGCTAGGAACGATTGGAATCGTATCAATCAATCTTTGTCTCGCCATTATAGAGGCTAGCGGGGCCGCTCGCACGAGCGAGTTTATTGGCAAGGAGGGGGTCATCATCTGTATCATCCTCTTCGCTAGTCCACTGACCGCGTTGAGAAATGTATTTGCGACGAAGTCGGCTGCATCGATACCACTGCCTTTCACGTTGGCGTGTTTCGTCAATTGCATAGCCTGGTTCGTCCTGGGATGGTGGAGAGCGAAGGATTTCAACATCTACTTTCCCAATATTCTGGGCCTGAGCTGTGCCATAGCTCAAATAGTGTTGAAGGGAATGTATGGAAACGGAACAAATAATGTTCAAAAGAAGGATGTGCTTCCGGGCAAATGTTCAGGGATGGTGGCGACCGGCGATGTGATATGAACCTGGCAAAGTGGAGAAAGAATAATTACAAACGGTCAAAAGGGTGGCTTGGACTCGACAGTGACTCGATAAATACGGAAATCATTAGATGTTCCATCAGCATGCAAGCCCCACGCATCCATCGACAACTTAGAGGCATGAAGACAAAGCCTCGGTCCTCTTTTTTCAGTCGCTCCTGCAATTTGCGACGTCCCTCCATGCATCTTGAATATCGAATGATTATACGACAGAAGTTAGGGTAATGCATGCATAAAGATATAACCCCACTACGTGACTTGAGCCTATGCTTACCGGATCCCCGACTATCGGATGCCCAATCGACGCCATGTGAAGCCGTAGCTGGTGACCCCTACCGGTGTGCGGCGTGAGCTCGACTCGAGTTGCATCAACCGTGGCAATATCAACCGACTTCGAGGCCAGAGCTCGATAGGATGTCACCGCCTCTCGCAGAGTTCCGTCCACGAACGACAACATGGAGGAGTCATCTCCCGGTCGAATGAACGCGGTAGCAGCACCGTCGTTGGATATGTCGCATGCCCATTCGTTGTGATCCTCGATCCACACCTTGCCTATAGCGCGGTCGATTATCCCCGTGGAGGATACCGCGCCCTCGTCGTCGAACGTACCCTCGACCAATGCCACGTAATTCTTACGAACGAGTCCGATGTCGCCGGCATCATCGTCTCCAAAGTCGCCAATGCCGCGTCTGCTCTTCCTCTCGAACATCATATTCGCCGCCCGCAATGCGTACGGCGTGAGCGCGATGCAAACGATCCCGGACGTGTCGATGTCAAGTCGATGGACCGGCCTCGGTTCGAAAGACGCATTCTTGGCCAATCGGTCCTCCTTGATACGCCTCAATATCCGACGTTGCCTCGGATCATTCGACGTATTTCGGATCATGCAGTCCCACCATTTGTCCTCGTATTCGAACGCCTCCCTCGATCTCCGTCGACCGTTGGGGTCATCGCGCAACCACCCCCTTACGCAGTCCGATAGGCACGGAAATATCGAACGCGATGGATCGTCGTCCGATTGCTGCTTCGTCGGTAATGTAGAATATCCCGATGGCTTGTGGACGAAGAGCAATCCGCGAAGCGGGGGCAGCTCGACGTCGTGATTCGCGGAGCTTCCCCCCGATGATCCGACCGCCGTCTCCCCATCGGCGGCGCGTCCTCGAAATAACGACACGGACGGTTCCAAGATGGACCACCCCCCGTCGGCGTCGGCATCTACCGCCGAGGACCACGATGGCGAAACGTCATCGCTCCTACTCCCACCTCGCGACGACGGCATCGGGGTCGGGGGTCGTTGTAGTGCGCCATCGCTCGTTCGAATCGACTTACCGAGTCGTCGTCGTCGTCGTTCCTCAACATTCCCGGCAAGGTCGACATCGGTCGATGGAATAACGAACGACGACGTCGTTTTCGTTTTCGTCGTCGTTTTCGTCGTCGTCGTCGTCGTCGTCGTCGTCGTATTCGCGATGCCGAAGTCGCGAACATCATCGACGCTCCCCCCACCATAGCGACGACGGTACAATGCATCCCCCAGGCGATTCACCAGTTGCCGTTTCGTGCCGGCGACCCCATGTCCGAACGTGCGCAGCAGGTCTCGCAATTCCGATACCGTCAGCGCATCGTGAACGCGATCCAGCAGGTCGCGCATTTCGATGTCGCGCGTCGGGGGGGATGCCACCACGTCGCGGTCGGGCGGGGGTGGGATGTCATCGTCGAGTCCGCGTCGTCGTCGTCGACGACGACCGCCGCCGCCGCCGCCGTCGCCCGCGGCGTCGTCGTCGATGGCGTCGTGCACGCGGCGCGAGTGGGCGACAGCGGACGACGACGCGTACGATGTCGATGTCGACATGAGGAATCCGACGACGAGGGGGGCACGACGGTCCGGCGAGGGAAATCGCCATGTCGGTAAAATGAGGACGAGTACGAGGGGCACTGCGATGCGCATCCTTTATCCCATCCCACTCCCCCCTATCGACCGATCCGTCCAAGTCTGCACACCACCCCCTCCGCCTCCCCCCTCTGGAGAGAGAGCCGCCGGCGTTTCTTCTACGAGTCCTCTAGGAAAGCCCCTTCCCGACTCGCTCTAGAGAGGTAGTAATAGCGGGAGGTAGTAATACTTACTAAGCGGGAGGCAGGAGGGAGTTGCTCCCTTCACTCGGAGACCGACGACCCCATCGCCCCACCGAAAACACAAAACACACCTTTCTTGCGCGAAAAACCAAAACATGATGGAGAGATCAAGGTGAGGAAAGGGCGGGTGAATCGTCGTCATTATGACGTCACAACAAAAGAGCGGACACGAAAACTCCCGTGAACCCAATAACATCACACAAATTGTTTCTCTCATGACGGTTCGATCACGTGACGGTGAGACTTTACCATGCTACCGGTTTACTAGGCGATAACGCATTCGAATTCCCAAGTGGAAGATTACTACAGACGGTCGCTATTTGTCTCCTCCGTAACAACAACAAGACCTCCGCACAACCTAACCTTGCGCTGTCATAATTAAAATCCGAACAACCAAGATGGTGCGTAGAGCAATCCGCCGACATGGCACGATGTCGCTCCGGTCGATGTCGACGTCGATCGTCATATGGTGGATGTGGACGTATTCGTTTGACGCTCAGCGATGAACTGACGGGTGATCGGTTCTTTTCCTTTCCATGTTCGGATCATCTCCCGTCCGATCGACATGCATTTGCCCTGCCCTCTCTCGCCCCCGCCCCTCCATATAATCGTGAAAAACGACCAAACTCCCCCCCTCACCCTCCGGCTTCTCCTCCCCCCCCCCCCCCCTCAAAAAAAAAACGACCATCACTCGACAGGCGTTCGTCAAGGTCCAAAAGTCCAAGGCTTACTACAAGCGATTTCAGGTCAAGTACCGTCGCCGTCGCGAGGGCAAGACCGATTACCGCCAGCGCAAGCGCCTGTGCTGTCAGGCGAAGAACAAATACCAGAGTCCCAAGTACCGTCTCGTCGTGCGCTTCACGAATCGTCAGGTCATATGTCAGATCGCGTACAGCCTCATCGACGGCGATCGCATCCTCTGCGCCGCCTCCTCGAACGAGCTCCCAAGGTACGGCCTCAAGGTCGGCCTGAAGAACTACGCCGCGAGTTACTGCACCGGCCTGCTGTGCGCCCGTCGTCTCCTCCAGAAGGTCGGACTCGACGACGTGTACGAGGGCAACGACGAGGTGGACGGCAACGTCGTGTCGACGACCGTCGGCAAGACCACCTACTACGTCGATCAGGTCGACGAGGACAAGCGCCCGTTCCGCGCCCTCCTCGACGTGGGGTGCAAGACGACCTCCACCGGATGTCGCATCTTCGGCGCCCTCAAGGGAGCCGCCGACGGAGGACTCGACATCCCCCACTCTGAGAAGCGCTTCCCGGGATACGATCGCGACTCGAAGGAATACGACGCGGACCAGCATCGCGAGCGCATCTTCGGGGGGCACGTCGGGGAGTACATGCAGTATCTCGAGGAGGAGGACAATACCAAGTACCAGCAGCAATTCGCGGGATACATCGAGGAGGACATCGAGGCCGACGGGCTCGAGGAATTGTACGAGGGGGTGCACGAGAAGATTCGGGAGGATCCGAGCCCGAGCGAGAAGAGCGACTTCACCCCCGACAAGAGCTACAAGAGGAGGGCGAAGAAGACGCTCGAGGAGTACAAGGCCGACGTGCAGGCCAAGAAGGACGCCAAGATCGCGGAACTCGAGGCGGACGACGACGAGTAGGCCCTCGTTTATTAACGTAAATACTGATTTGGAAGGAAGCGAACATTTTTTTACACGCAGCTGAGGGTAGAATTTCGTCTTGTGTCGTATTTTACTCTTTTTCCACGATGGACAATGGAATGATCGATGCCTCGTGGCGCCCGAATCGATAGTCATTTCCCATTCTTTCTCTCTCGTGATTCGTAACTCCTCACATGGAATAAATCGTTGCCCAGGTCATCACTGGGGCTGTACCCCCCCCCAAATTACCGTTCGATGCCACCAAAAATCAGAGGATCATCGAGTCTCGGATGACACCTCGACCTCCTCCCGCCGATAATCGTAATCGAACAGCAGGGTGAACTTTCCCCACGGCCTCGGTTTGCCGAACGGACCAACGCATACGTCCAACGGCAGGATGAACGAATCATCCGACCGCTCCTCCCCCCCCCCCCCCCCCCCCCCCCCCGCGCAACTGCCGTCCGTGCTGGGGTAGAACGTCCTCCTAACGTTCTTCATGACCATATCGTCGTACACGTCATGAGTGCCCCACGATTCGTCGCCCGGGAAGAGCACCCCGGCGTTGTAGCACGCGTTCAGCGGGGTGACGTATCCATTGCATCCGGGCGTATTCTCGTCGGCGTCGTCGCAGGATTCGGACGTGCACATCAGCGTGCGTATTCTCCTCGCGAGCTGCGACGGGGGGGGCGATCGTGTATTGTCGTTACCGTCGGATGTTACTGCGGCGGATGGCGATGCGCCGCTTAGAAGACAGGACAGGAATAAGGAGACTATGAGGGGGTTCGTCATGGCTTTTGTGGTTTGTTTTATGAATTTTTTACAAGATGTGACGCTTTTTCTCCATGTCTCTAGGTATTACGATACCAGACACTTCCACATGCAGCGTAATACTAAGAGGAATTTGAGGATTCAATGTTTTGATGGATGCATCCGGTGCAAACAATTCCATCCAGTGTAGGACTCGGACAATTTCTTCCCCCATGACGACGAGGACTCTGGGGGATGGGTCTTGTATGGTCGTCAAATTATGAGCAATGTTTGGCATAATTCTTGTATTCCCCAAACCTCTTCCAAACGATGCCATCCTGAGTGAAGAAATGATAAGCCCGTAATTTATCTACACATCGGATCGCCAAAAAAGTTTACTTAGTGGTCATGTTGCTACTGTAATAAAAGCGAGTTCAAGGGTTTCACATCGACACCTCTGCAACGCACAGATATTCACTTCTGCTTTCGTCCTCTCCTGCCGCTCGTCCTCTTCAGCGCTTCGTCCTCCTTCCTGGCCCGTTCCACCAGCTCCGCCGGCGTTGGTATCTGCATCAATTGGTCGTACGCGATCCCGCCCACTGCGAACGTTTTTGCGCCCCACAATAGCGCGGGCTGATTGCGAGACGGCGCCGAAATGGCGGCTACGACGGCTAGGACGGCGTTGATAAGGTAGATCGTCGCTAGCCCTTAATATATTCGGGAACATGTCACGGTTTTGCAAATTGGAGGAGGGTTTGGGATTCAGGCTCACGTTGCGCAACAAAAAGGAATGATTATCAAATCGTGAACGAGATATTTTCTCACCTCCCTGGAGGGACGCTCTCAACGGATCCGGCAAATTCGTCAACGGGAATCCCGGATATTCCACGAAGGCCATCAACACCACCCCGAGCGCGCCTATGAAGTGTCCCACCTGTAGCGGTCCACTCCCTATGCCGAGGAAGCTCGTCTTCTTCTGAACCTTCTTTCCCGTCTTGTTGCTGCTCTCGTCGCTGTCGGTTCCGACACCCGGCTCGACGTCCCCGAGCAGCGCCGAAATAAAATCGATCCCCTCGTCCTCGAAATACGAATCGTCCTCGTCGGCTATGGGATCCATCTCCAGGAGTCTGTTGAAGGCCTCGACGTCGGATCGCTTGATCTTCTTCCTCGTGGGTATGGCGGACGAGCCGCTCGCCATGCCCTCTCTCGCGGCATCCTCCATCTGTTTCTCGCGCTTGCGCTGGAGGAATTCGCGCGAGTCGAAGAGGTCCTCGAGCTGGGACTCGACCCCCCCGACGACGCTACCGCCCCCGACGGAGTATCCCGCCTTCCTCGCGGCCTCGGCGATGCGTGCATCGTCCTCCAGCTTCTGGGGGGTGAAAGACGTTAGGTCGGAATCGTCGAACATCATCTGCTCGCGGGCGAGAAGCTCCTGTACCATTGCCTTGGCCGATTTCTTCTTCTCGTCGTCGTTTGAGACGACTGACGGTGCGGGTGCGACGGCGTCATAGACGTCCGACGCCGACTTCTTCCGCCTGCGACGACGCTGCTTGCTGACGGAGCCGCTGGCGCCTCCTCCTCCATCGCCGTCGAAGCCATCATCGCCGGCCATTTTCAATATTATCCTCCCGCGTTGTTGTTGCTGCGACAACGACGACGACGACTGCGACGACGCCAGCGGCGGCGTCCGGAGTGACAACGACAATAACGTGCCGCGGTGATGCGGCGATGACGGCGGCTGGAATGCCGATGCCGACAGGGCCATCACGCCAGCGGCAAATAAGGCGTTTGGTCGCGGCTTCATGTTTCGTAGGAGTATCATGTTATGAGCGGCGCGGCGGCGTGAGTCCACTCCAGTGACTCAATCTTACGTGACTAACATCGTGGAGCTTGAAGCTGGGAAGGATTTGAAGACACAACATCATCATCATCAGCAGGTGCAGAGACAGTACACTACACAACACACAACAACATCAACCTCAACCCTTTCAGCTTAAAGCCGTCGTAGACCAACCATGAGGTTCACAACGGCATCGGTTCTTGCATTGGCCGCCCTCGTTACCGGGAGCCATGCCTTCGCCCCGGCCTCTCATAACGCACAACAACGACGCGTCCTCCGTAGTCCCCTCCCGATGTCCACCGCCGAGGCCACGACGGATGCCATAAACGCGGAGGAGCGCATGACCTACTAAGAAGGAGAAGCGTCTCGAGTACATAAAATCTCCCACCTTCCACCGTCAGGGTTTCAAGGACGTACGCGAGAATGTCGAAAGGTCCATGGGCGAGCAATTCAAGTCGGGCCTAGTCGACGAATTGAAGTCCAATGATTACGTGATAAAGAAGGACGGCATCACGGTACACCTCGCTAAGGATTTCGGTTTCTGTTGGGGCGTCGAGCGAAGCATCGCCCTCGCATACGAGGCCGTCGAGCACTTCCCGAGCAAGACGTTCCACATAACGAACGAATCGATACACAATCCGGAGGTGAACGACAGGTTGCACGACATGAACGTGCAATTCATCGAGAAGGTCGATGCGAATAACAAGGATTTTTCGAGTGTGGGGGACGGCGACGTCGTCATCCTGCCCGCGTTCGGTGCATCGTTCGAAGAGATGTCGTACCTGAATTCGAAGAACGTCGACATTGTCGATACCACCTGTCCGTGGGTTAGTAAGGTATGGAATACCGTTGACAAGCATCAGAGGGAGGGACTCGCCTCGATCATACACGGCAAGTACGCGCACGAGGAGACTCTTGCCACGGTATCGTTCTGCGAGGATTACATCTGCGTGAAGGATATGAAGGAGGCTGAAATGGTCGCAGATTACATCCTCAATGGCGGGGATAAGGAAAAATTCCTCAAGCATTTCGAGAAGGCAGTATCGAAAGGGTTCGATCCGGATACCATGCTTGATAAGGTCGGACTCGCGAATCAGACTACCATGTATAAGAAGGAGACGAGGGCGATTGGTCAGCTGATGCAGAAGACAATGATGAAGAAATTCGGCCCGGTCAATGCCAACGCACATTACCAAGAGTTCGATACTATCTGTGATGCAACACAGGTAAGAGAGAATAGTTATTGACGGGGGTCATTTCTTTTTTCTTTGAATTGTCGAAGCTCATCAACCGGGGGCATATTTCCTGTGTTTGATCATCTCTCGTTGAAAAATGAATATGAAAGGAGAGGCAGGACGCGATCCACGATCTCGTCGAGAAAGCTGACGAACTCAAACTCGATTTCATCCTTGTCGTCGGCGGGTGGGATTCCTCCAACACCGCCCACCTACTTGAAATCCCCCAGAAGAAGAAAGTGCGTTCCTTCCACATCAACAAGGCGGATTGCATCGGCGCCGACAATACCATCACTCACCGTACCATGTCGGGAGACATATTAACAAAAAAGTTCATCGAGGATATCGAAAACAAGGACAGGGAGATAGTCATGGGCGTTACCAGCGGAGCGAGCACTCCTGATAAGGCCGTCCAGGATAGTTTGAACAGTATATTCTTGTTGATGAAGATGAGCTCCAGTTGAGGGATGTAATCACCACTGCATTGACGTATGCGATTAAATCTTACCAGGATCGAACTAGGCACATGGAGCACGGTGGACCGTAGACCTGACATGTAAAATATTGATTAACTGATTAGCTGTAGAAGAATAGTACTACCATGCTAATAATTGTTCAAACCTTACTTACTCAGGGTGTGTGAAGTCGTCTCTACACATGCCAAGAGAGAGTGTTGAGAGCATTCAATGCTCTGAGGTTGTTGGATAAGTAGTTTGATGTAATTGATCCTAATGATATTGAGCTTAGCTCGAAACCAAACTTCTAAAAAGCATAAGAGTATTTATTATCCCTGCCCTTGCGTACGAGTGCCGCCCCCAGCGTGCCCCCAGGCATGATTTGATAATTTAAGTTCCGTCCGTCAACATAAAAGTGTGAGCAATTAATCTGTACTTGGTAGGTAGGATCGACGCGCGAGATACTTCACCTTGTCGACTGTGATTGTGCTACCAGCACTAGTGTTAATACAGGACGCACATAATTTATCTCCCACAATTTTCGA
>JALLBA010000351.1:0-17306 GCA_036939675.1 Cyclostephanos invisitatus
CGGCTATAGAGAGCAAGATTGTAAACATTGGATAGTCTTCCAATATTATAATAATCATCATTCTTATGGTTGAATCCTTGCATGATTATGATAAAAAGTATTACAGCTGAGGATGAAGCAAAAAAGTGAAAAAGGAGTGGTGGAGGATGGTCGTTATGGAGCCAGGTTAGTACCATATCTCGAGTGAAGCTCCATGAGAAGAAAACTGAGCTCAAGAGGCAGGAAGTGGCAATACAGCTGTACTGTGGGAGGAAGCGAAATGATGTTGGCAGCAGAAAGAGGAGGAGAAGGGAGGCAGAGTGAGAACAGAGGTGGGAGGCGGTTGAGCCATAGGAGGGAGGGAAAGCGCACGTAGAAGAGATGACGACGGAACGCAAGACCCTAGCATTTTCTGCACAAACAACAATCAGTGAACACGCGGCCATTTTTCTAAGATGGGAAATGCCATACGACCTATGATGAAAAGAATACAAGCTTTTTTGAGCTGTGCAGTAACATCACGTGGAGTGTGCAGGAGAGAGCAATAAACATTCCAGGTGGAAGGGGAGGAGGGTCCAATGCTTCGGCTTGACCCCTCCCCAGTTCTTCAAAGGTGATGCATCCTTTAATTTTTCTCAATCCGCGATGAAAACGAGCCGGCTATAGAGAGCAAGATTGTAAACATTGGATAGTCTTCCAATATTATAATAATAATCATTCTTATGGTTGAATCCTTGCATGATTAAGATAGAAAGTATTACAGCCGAGGATGAAGATGATGAAAATGAATGCGAAGCTTTAGATTGCGACAATGTTGCAAGACAAATTCATGCTTTCGTTGAGCGAATGTCCAACCCTACACATAATGTCACTCCTTCCGATTGACAGCATGTTGACGGCACACTTAAAAAGTCGCGTTTTCGTGTTGGTCACAGTCCCACTTCCGCATCGTCAACTCGAATGTACATGGGTTCGGACATCGTACTCATCAGGCTCTGGGCACTTAACTTTCGCAACATTTTCCCGAGGTAGTGGTCGCATTATCCCTCCGGTCAACCCTTCGTTTAAGGATCCTTCGCGTGCCCTCCCGATTGGTGTGCGTCGTTCGATTGTGGCGGTCGTCCGTCGTCAATAATCAACCCGCGTTCGTCCATTCTTCTTCGTCGTCTATGCCGATATTCCCGCGGCAACGACGACGGCGGTCCCCTGGACGGCGAATTTTGCAAGGTAAGGGCCGGCGACGACATCGATCCCCCGGGCGACGAATTGTGACCGGAAAGGGCCGGCGACGACAGCGACCCCCCCGACGACGAATTATTACGCGACAGTGCCGGCGACGAACTATTCCGCGACAGCGCCGGGGACGAACTGTGCCGCGAGGACGACGATAGCAGCGACGGCAACGACTCCGTCGACGCCGACGGGCACAATACCTCGTTCAATGATTTTTGAGTCAGGTACGCCCTTGCCGTATGGGGCAAGTGTCGTATCAATCCCAATGGATGCTCGAGCTGCAGTTCGTACCACGTCCTAACGGCGCTCGATGCCACGAGGAGACATGCGCCCATGGACGTCACGCACACCGTCAGGCCCACGAGGGCATATACGGGCAGGGCGAATAACAGGAAGAGGACGAATCCCAACATCGCCGTCGTCGCGAGGAGCATCGTCTGGGACCGGAGCAATCGATATTCCCTGTGAGATATCCTGGCACCCCCGACCTTTCGCCCCGACGATGCGGGGGACGGAGCGACGAATGCGCCGACGCGGGCGGGGGTGGTGGCGATAGGACCGGCGGTGGCGGCGGGGGGACGATAGTGGCGTTGTCGATGATGCTCCCCCGAACGACGACGTCCATCGAGGACGCGCGGGGACGGACGCGGCGGCTTCCCGGCGCACCCATCATTATTACGCGGAGTCGACGATACTGTGACGGTCGAGCCGGAATGATGATCGTCGGGGCCGAGCGCGACGGTCGTCCGCCTGCAGGACCGCGGCGTCGTCGACGATCGCGATGGCCGTGGCGACGAGTCGTGGGCTAGCATCGAGGCTTTCATCTCGGCCATTCTCGGCGTTCTGGCCTCGTTTCATGCCATCATTATTTCCTCGTGGCGAGATGATGATGTTATCGTCTCGAAAGTTCGCGTCGTCAACTTCTGCGAAATGGTGGAGTCGTCCTGCGGAGAGAGGGCCAGACGTGAGTGCCCAGTTTGAGTCACATGATGGGTCCCGCCCGCGCGCCTAAACTCGTCCAAAGTGTTTGCGATGACTCATTCACATCGTCATTCAACAACATGCATCGTCAGACTCTTCCATGTTTGCGATTTGGAAATCGACGACTACCGTCGATGGGTCACAATTCTACAGACCGTCAATCGAACAACACACTCGTTCAAGATGAAGACATCCGCCGCCATCGTTGCCACGCTCATATCCGGCGCCTCGGCATTCGCCCCGTCATCCTCGGTCTCGAGGACATCGGCGCTTGATCTCGCCGTCGGCGAGACCGCTCCCGACTTCTCCCTCATCGATCAGAACGGCAAGTCCTTCACGCGATCCAAGAACAAGAAGCCTCTAGTAGTGTACTTCTACCCCGCCGACTCGACGCCGGGATGCACCGTCCAGGCCAAGGCGTTCCAGGAGGAGATACAATCCATCCGCAAGGAGTACAAGGCGGACGTCGTCGGCATCTCCGGACAGGGAGCCGCATCGAAGCAGAAGTTCGCGTCGGAGCTCGGACTCGACTTCTCCATCCTCGCCGACGAGGGCGACGCCGTGCGCAAGAGCTTCGGCGTGCCGAAGGCGGCATTCGGCTTCCTCCCGGGACGAGTGACGTACGTCCTCGACAAGGACGGGGTCTGCACGAGCGTGTACGACAACCTCACCGATGCCGCCTCTCACATCCAGGCCGCCAAGGATGCCCTCGAGGAGATGAAGCCCGCGAAGGGCGCGAAGGGGGGATTCTCGCTCCCCTTCTCTTTCTAAGACAGTTGTCGAGCGAGGTTGTGTCTTTTACCGCTAAGATTAGGAATGACGCCACCCCGTCTAGAGCTATTATCTTTAAAATAGAATAGATTGTACAAAACGGACAAGATAACGTACCATAGAGGCCTCTTCAATAAAGTGAAGATTATCTGAAGTCATTAAACGTTTCACTCACTTGTTGCTTATTGCATGTGTCTGTACTCAGAACATACCATCATTCAACCAATTTGAAGATGCACTCATTTAAACAGCATACAAATATTTATCGTGGTCACCAGCGCGCATGCTATGGCATGAAGCAAAAGGGTGAGCCAGGCCCACGTAATATCTCATAAATGAGGGTCTTAAGAAAAGATGGTGTAACTACGTCTAGAGCTTCATCTGTACGCAAAATCTAGGTAAAACCCAATCAAAGTTATCATGGCGAATAAATGCCTTCATGCCGACTCAACCTTAACACCCCCCATGATGAACTCGTTCAGCCACTCCTGACTCGCCCCCGCGGGTCCGTACAGGAATTTCGCCGGCCCTCGGAAGAACGTCAGCTTAACCTTCTCGTCCTTGCAATTGATAATCGCCCCCAACGCCTCCTCGAACTGCAGGCCCGAGACCTTCTGGTTCCCCACGGAAACGAGTTGATCCCCCGGTCGGATGGTCCCGTCGGTCGATGCCGAGCTACCCTCATTGATTTCGAGGACGAATATGCCGCCGAAGTCCGAGTCGTTCTCCTCGAAGACTATGCCCATCGGTTTGGAAAGATTGGCGGCGACGTAATTTTTCGTGTCCATGGAATCGACGAATCCGAGCGGCGCTGTGATTGTTTTTGAGATGCGGTGTGGTTACGGGCGGGGGGGGCGAGCAAGGCGTTAGAAAATGTTCGTTGGACGCGACAAATGAAACGCCGAGGGGGAAGAGAAGAAAGCACATGTCTGTATATAATATGAATCGAAACGCACCCTTTCCGATGGACTCCTTAGGCGTGTCAACCGATTTGGCATTCCATCCCATCCACCTGTCTATGGGCGTCTCCCTCTCGTTGCTAAGGTCGCCCATGCCGTCGGCGCCGAACGCCTCCTTCACACCGTCGAATAGGCCCATGTTCAATGACACGTGCGTTCTCGACGTCGTGACGGGAGAAGTGACGAAGGCACTGGCGCACGAGGTCGTGGCGGCGGCGGCGACGAGGATTATTGGCTTCATTATTATTCTATGTACGATTTGGTACTCGGCGTGTAAATTCGTCTTCTCTTACTACTCCTAGTTTATTCTTGCTTGCCTTCGTCACTTAGGCTTTGCGGCTCGTTGCTTTTCACCCGAGGCTTCGTCAGTCGGTGCTGTCGTGTTGATTTTGAATGGGCTTCTAATTTCGTTTGTTTGTGTCTTGCTGGAGCTGGCTGCTCTTGAAGACAGACAGGCGGCATCGGCAACGAGTGACGTAGCCCGCGTGTCTGAGCTTCCAGAACTTTGTATTTTGACGGTGGTTCAGCTAACTATTTTTGTTGTCATTTGCCTGAATCATAGAAGGTCACGGAAAGTAGTCCCGCGTTTTTTTTGTGGCGGGAAATTGGAATTCACTCTTGGGGGTTGCTTCGTTGCCACCGGCGCTCGTCCCTCTCGGCGCCGCCATATCGGTTTCATGCGACGGGGTGGGGAGAAGCGGGGATTATCAGTCGCCACCCACCAATAATGAGCACTCCGACTCCCGCCACGAGCGTCGTCATACGTGACAAGATACTCTAATGAGTGTGCGATGATGTCTCGATGACGATTGCAGCCGCGGTTCTCATCTGGTGTTCGGATAAATATCTTGATGCACCCACCACTGTTAGCAGCATGAAAGACGGCCAGTATCATGTTTTGGTTTCGTTAGTTTGACACTCGTACGCGCCATTTTCGCCTCCAAGTTCTGGTCCCCCCTAACCAAGAAAGTGGGACCCATCCCTCGCATACACTCCTCGCTGACATAGGCTATGAATCATTTAATCTTGGCGTTCGGGTTTCTAACTAGTGACATCTACTCAGCCTTCGGGTTCATCGTATTTTAGAGCGCCTCACAACTCTCTCGATGATCTCATGATTCTTAATAACGGTCTCTGCCACATTTATATCAAACGAAATCATGAAAGCAATCATCAGCATACTCGCATTGGTCAAGGCTTTCGTTTGCGTCTCGGCCCATGAACTCCGCGGTGGTCCAACTGTAAGTCCGATTTCAAAATTGTCCCACGATCGTGCGTCGTCATCTCTCTCTGTCTTCGTGGATACGAACTCTCACTCGCAACTTCTCAATCTCCTACCACAACTTGATTCATACCTTCGAATCTTGACGGTGGTGGGCTGCGTTCTCCCCAGGACTTGTCCGACGTCGCACTTACTGACGCTGATCGCGAGAGTCATGGCCAGATGACCAAGTTCGTTGCCGATTTCGACGTCTGCGACACATTTGCAGTGAAATTAAGCGATTGCCTTATTTCCAAGGAGGGAAAGACGTATGAAGAGGCAGTACAATGCTTCAGATGCATTACGGATGCAAATGATGACTACTTACAGAATGGCTTTATTTGTGCTGATTTGAAGGAAACTGGCTACTGTGACACTATTGAATTTTGTAAAAAGCGAGTGTGCGAGAATAAGTGCTCTACTGAAATAGATAATTGGTTGAGTTGCCACATTGTTTATGCAGGATGTGATGAAGACAACAACTACTCGAGCGAGTGCCTTGATGGGATCAAATAATAATTGATCAATCTCCCTCTAACAGATTCAAGGCCGGGACTTTGATCGTTGCGATGTTTGGTACGGTTGTTAATATGCAGAAGTGATTGAGGCTCTGAATGCATGAGTATTTGGATAAGCGAGGATGGCACACTTTATTTGTTCTAATGGAAATAACAAGTACAGCGCATGTTGTCAACAGTCATGTGTTAATATAATATGTTTATGCTGTACACAAATTTGTATCCTGACAAGATTTTTAGGATTATGTGTTCACTTTTGGGCAGGTCTCTAATACTCAATACTCGCGTAGAAGGGATCCATCCCTCGCAGCAACCGAATATAGTTGGGGGGGGGGGGGGAAGGGAGCGACATGAAAGATATTCAATTCGGATCGGCAATCGGGTTTTCTTCTTTCGGCATCACTTGTAATACTCATTTCCCCGCTTTTTTATGTGGGGGGAAATTGGAATTTGCCTCGTCCTACGAAGAAAGGCGAAGGCATGGCAAGAGCAATGACAGCAGCAGTGAATGCAATAACACAAAGGCAGAAAGTGGCGGGATCATCCATGGAAAGGAAGGATAGGCACAAATCAAATGCATCTAAGGAGAAGAGCTTGAGATGTCAATAGTTCTTTCCACAACAATTCTTGTTGACTATATATTCTAATGGATTATATCTGGAAAGTAGAATCAATGAATAGTAAGAAACCAAGTGATTCAAAAGATGAAACATGTGTTTGCCCCTTGACATCGTATTTTGTGCTTGCTACTTCGATCTTGATGATTGCGGATCAAACCAAAACTAATCATCTATTGGCATGGTTCTTTTCCCTCTTTCGTTTCCTTTTCTTATCGTATCGAGGAGTTGTAGTGCAGATGATTTACCATTCTTATTCCTCGTCTGCTTCTTCTTCATCGCAATCATCCATTTCGGCATCTCGCAACCCAACAGCCTCATTATGTTGGAAATAGTGTGCAGGTTGTTGAAATCGGGCTCAGAGAAGAGGGTGATGGCACGTCCCCATATCCCAGAAACATTGTATTGTTATTTGATTGTCCATAACAATGAGGTACATCCCAATGAGGTAAAATTATTAATTGGCAATTACATGTCTAGACAATAAATTGTTAATTGCAATTAATTGCAATTAATTGCAATTAATTGCTCAATTCTATTACAATATCAATATAAAATACCTACGATACTCCTACTGCCAAACCAACCAATCACCAGTCTACTACCCCTGTAGATCAAGATAATGCATGAAGTCCTCGTGCTCTGCAATCTTTCTCACTACTCTTTCACATTTGTCAGCTTTCAACCTACTCTGATTGGCTCTAGCAACATCCTCAATCCCCCACAGATCTTTATTCTTCTTGAGGAATAGAATCATTTCAACTGTGATTGGTGACATTCCGTGGCGCCTCATTGAATTAATGCATCGTGCATATTCCAAAGACTTTCCACAACAGCTGCACTCCCATTGATGAAGGTGCAGTTGATATAGTCACTCTGGCCGCTGGATTCTTTTAGCTTTCATTTTTTAGCTTTCTCAAACTCCCTCAGGAAGAGGTCCTCTTCGTCACAATCCATCGTCAGGTCTTTCAGAAAGACTGAGAAGCGTGCGTCATGGTCCGTTCATTTCTACTTTGGATGTTGGCAATGCCTGTCTCAAAGTCAGCATCAGTGAATAACCCATTCATAGGAGACAAAATTGTAAAGTTGAGGTTGCATTTTTCAAACATAGATCCTCGAACACCGCTACCACCTTGCACCTTCCCAATGAGAAGGTCTAACATCATTTGGCAATCATAAAGTGAAAGGCCATGCTTTTGCAAATTTTTGGAACAGCTTCTGATGTTTTTCATGTATTTGTAGTGACAGCCCACTTTGTCCATGAAGGACATCTCAACGCATTCCTGATGGTCCCTCATCTTGCCAATCCTATCTTTGACCAGCTCAACCAAGAATGGCTGGATCTTGATATACTGCTTCATGGTAATAGACGCGCCTAGCCATTGGCGAGTGGCTGATTCACTCTTAGCGTTCTCATTGGTGAGCCTCTGATCCACAGCAGTGGCCTTGTTCCGAAGACCGGTACTGAACTTGCTAGAATTTCTAACATAGGCACCACAAGCAAAGACCTTCGTAATGAGGTCTTTGAGCTCACCATCATCCTCCAGCATGGATTTACCATTCTTGCACAAAACATGCCGATTATGAGTGTTTTTGCAATCTTCAGGTTCACAGAAGCGCTATCAGGAGACCCAGGTGTCAAACTCAATCCCATACAACTCGAAGGTCTTCTGGAAAAAATTGACATGAGCATCAGCATTGAACTCGGTAGATTCTTCCTCTTCATCCCCCAGCAGATTTGTATTCACTGGAGGTAGAGGGGCACATGCAAGCAAGTGTAGCTCATGCCATTCGTAGTTGTACTCAGTCCCTCCAGTCATTGAGGGGACTAACTCCTTGCCACAGGATGGATGGTTGTCGTTGTTAGTTTGGGCAAAAAGAGCCATGATGATATGCTTGATGACTTGCGCAGGAGTGAAAAAATGAACCAATGCCGGTGTTGCACACACACACCACCACACCTGTCGACACGAGCACAAGTCTGAGCGCCAACATTTCACCATTTTCAAAACACTGTCAGAAAAGAATGCGGAACAGTTGATTGTTGGATTCTCCCACCACCACCAATAATTGACTATCAATGATGGGGTGGCACCATGACAGCTTTCTTTCTTATTTTCCGCCGATGAGCGCCAATGGGGGATAGGGTGAGGAGTTGTGATTACTTTCTTGTGTTGCGCGGGCGCCAATGGGGGATAGGGTGCGGAGTTGTGATTACTTTTCTCATGTTGCGTGGAATTAATTTTTGATGAATCTTGTTTGATGCACTGCTGTGTGAGTGGCCCAATTGTGTGGGCGTGTGAGGGTGCATCGCGTCACATCGTGTCGACGTGGCGTCATGTTGCATCATGTGAGTATTTTTGGTGAATCTTGTTTGATGCGCTGCTGTGTGTGCGATCTAATGTGTGGGTGCGGAGTGCGAGGCTCAGCCAATCAAAATTCTTGGATGGGGGGGCGGCGTCGCGTCGCGGCGCATGCACAGCATCGCATCATATCATGGTGATGTGGTGAATCATGTCCTTGATCGTGTGATGATGTGGTGCGTGGGCACACCGCTCCAAAAGCAACTTGACAGGTACATCTACTTGATGTATGTAATACGTACCTAAGGAACACACAGTTAGTTGGATGGAGCTCAATGGACAATGACGGAGAGGGAGCGCGAGCATGACGAATATGCCCCATAATTCCTTTATCAAATAATTGCTGGACTGACCGCAATTAATTGCCTTTTTCTAAGCCTGCAATTAATTTTAATTGCAATTAAAATGCAATAATTTTAATCGGCAATGCAATTTTTGGGGGTATGCACGTCCCTCCCTACCCGCCTGTCCCGTACGTCTGATCCCATGCACGTAGCTAACTCACAAGATTCACCGTATTGAAGTCCACCCCCCGGGCCACGAGGTCAGTGAATATCGGGATCCACGTATCGCCCCTGCGGAACTTTTGCACGCTCAGCTCGCGATCGGCGTGGGACCGACCGGCATGACGTCGACACGCATGCCATCGACGAGCTCCCCGAACAACACCTGCACGGGCTCCTTGCTCTGGAGGAATATCAGAATCGGGGGGGTGATACCTGATACGAGCTGTCGTATCGCTAGTAGCTTCCCCTCCTCCCTCCCCGCGAACTTTCGCTCCTGACATATGATATGTGCTTGCTGGCGCCGCCGGCCGCGGAATTCCTGCTGGTAGTGGCATGAATGCCAGTGGTTTTGTCGACGGGATTGCGTACGTAGTACGATTCCGACAGGTGACGCACGGACGTCCCGAGCGTGGCGGAGAAAAGCGCCCGAGTCGCCGATGGCAGGACCTCTGACAGGATCGAATCGATCTGCTGAGGAAGGTCCGAGATTGGGACGATCCCGAATGGCGTTGTCGACGAGCGCTGTTCTCGCCAGATCCGCCGCCGCCGTCGTCCTCGTCCTCGCCATCGTCATCGTCGTCGTCGTCGTCTTCCCCTCCCCCCTCCTCATCGTCACCATCGGTATCGTCGTCCTCCGAATCATTCTTAGTCATTCGTTTCCTCCTCTCGCCTCCTCCTCGACCGCCGCCGATACCATCGCTCGCATCGTTTCGTAGTAAGGTCCTCCCCGCTTCCCTCTCGGCGCCGCCATCGGATATCGGTTTCATGTGACGGTGTGTGCGAGGGAGGGGGTGGGGTTATCAGTCGCCAACGCCAATAAAATGAGCACGTCAACACCTCCCGCCCCGAGCGTCGTGAAGCTATCCTTCCGCCCGGTCAGGATCAAGTTCTTCCGAAGCAAAAAAGTCGGAGAAAGTCTCCTCGTCGTCGATGCGACGTGCATCCTTGGCTCGGTCAATATCATACGACCGGACGATGGGGCGCACGTGCGCGTCCGTCCATCGTCGCTGATGTCGACTTCGTCGTCATCGGATACCGCCGTCGAAGTGGCGGGCGACATCGACGATATCGAACGCGTGGCCATCTCATTATTATCGGATGACGAAAATGGGGAGGGTAAAAACGGGGGATCGAGATCCTTACTGAACAGGGGATGCTGGGTCGATGCGGATTCGACGAAACGTTTAGTAATCAACGCCGATGCCAACGTCGGACGGAATAGAAAAGGCGATCGACTGGTCGAATGTACCGAGCTATTGGCATTGCACGAGCGAGATCAAGAGGACGAGGACGTGGAACAACAGATTGTGGATTATCCAGGGGATGTGGTCGGACGCAATATGCGCAATACTCGCAATGTCATCGATGGGGATGATGATGCTGATGATGATTGCGGCGCGATGCCATCCGATATCATCGATTCCAAGTCCGAACGTCACGCGATATTCGCGCGTTGGCTCGTTGACACGTACGGGACGGAGGCGCTGTCTCGCGGTTCCGGCGTCCTCGACGTGGCCGGGGGCATGGGCATCATATGTCGAACGCTGGTCGATATGGGCGTGCCGTCGACGTTGCTCGATCCGAACCCTCGCCATGCACGCCGTGGCGAGGATGATGATGATCATCATCGTCAACGCTCGACGACGAATACGCCATCGTCAACGAATGATGCCGTTGCCACCACCGTGATAACTCCACCCTTCGGAGTGATACCCCTACCGCTATATGGGGATGGTTCCGATCTGACGTCGCGCAACGATCATGTCGGTCATGTCGTGAACGACTGTTCCGTTATATGCGGCCTTCATCCCGATCAGGCCACCGAGGCGATCGTATCGCTCGCGCTGCGTTTGAATGTGCCATTCGCGATTGTGTACGTTGCTGTCATTTTTATTGTCGATTTGCGACTTCCCCCGCCTCCCTCGTTCATTTCTCACGCATGCACATCTTGCACGAACGCATCATTTTTTCTCATTCTAAACTATCTCTTTCAAATATTGTCCCAGTCCGTGTTGCGTAATGCCGAGTTTATTCCCCAATCGGACGCAGCGACGACATAATAACGATCCGGTGAGGAGTTATACCGCCTTTTGTCAATACTTGCTGGACATGGCGCCGTCGGCGGACGATGAATTTCTCGTTGGTTACATGCCATTCGCTGGTAGGAATAAAGTTATTTACAGGACGGCGACGTCGAAATGAAGAGCAAGGCCAGATAAACAAGTTAATCTCTCTCTATAAAAGGCCGTTCTGAATTTGCAATTCCTGTTATCTAAACACCCCTTTCGTACGATATTGATTCTCGGGACTACACATGTGACTAAGTCTAAAAGGGTGGTGGACACAGCAAAAAATCAAGTATCATACGAGGTGTTCACATCATCCCAGCCGTGGTCAACATGAAAATGTCCATGATCAGGCAGACAAAGACCAGACTGACGAACATTTGAAAGGAACCCATGTTCCTTCTGCCGATGGCAGTTCCCGTCCATGGACAGCTACTCGTTACGGTTTAAAGGACAAAAGGGACGTGAGGATGAGCGTGCTAAAAAAAAAAAACTGGCAGGGAAAAACCGAAACTCACGTATGATCGAATTCTTCTATGACGACTTTGCAATCGGTGCAATATTGGGCATCCCTCGGTCTGTAGGACTGCGCTTGATCGGTCCATCTCCACGGACCCACGTCGTTTCCCCAACGAAATCCGATTCTCCTCCTGGTGCGATTATTCCCGTCGGCATGAATGCTCGAATCGTCTCGTTCCGGAGGTGGACTCGCATGTCTCTTCAATATACCCGGATCGCGGAATCCCGTGTTGAAAAGCGATCGTATCAGCAGCAGCGTCAAAATAGCCCATCCGGCTTGAACGAACCACGGCTTGCCGGGGATGCCGCTGTACAATGTCAACGCCGACACGCCGAAGATGAGGGGGTAAGTGATGAAAAGCAGCATCGGCCAGAACGGTCCGAGCACCAATTGAATTTCGCGCTTACGCACTAGTCGCTTCGTCCTCGCCGATGACATTTCATCCCCCCCATCAATCGAATTGGAGGTACCATCGCGTCGGTGCACCGACGACGGCCCTCCCTCCTCATCTTCCACGAACCCATCCGCCCGTACTCTCCCCTCCCCCTCCTCGATTTCGTCAACATCTTCATCGGCCTCAACCATGACGTATCTCTCCTTCAGAACCGCCATATTTCCTATCCTCCCCGCCCCCAAACGAGTGCAAACCACGGCGCTTAGGTAGATGCACCCGCAACCAGGATCGAGCTCGTCGTGGAACATCTGTCCCATATCGACGCTAGGACGGCAGCAGCAACAGCCGCCGCTCCTCTTGTAATTCTCGAGCTCGTCGGACCACGTCGGTTCCACCAAACCGGCGGCGTAGTCGGATCCCTTCCAATGACGCAGCCTGGCCTGTTCTCGCTCAGTATGGTACTTCTCTTCGATAGTGGGCGCTTTGATTGGGCCGATTCCTACCCCCGGTTGCACGTTGTTTTCGAAATCATTCGCAATCTCAAGAGGTGAGATCCCAGGCTGCTTGTTTTGATTTTTCGAGGACATGATGCTTGCTTTGCTTATTATTGGCCGTTTGGACATGGTTCAATATGCATCATCATGAGTCCTGTTCTCTTGCATAGCATGAGGGCGTAGGTTGATACTTACTCTGTATCTACAACCTGTATCCTACTTACCACTTAGAGTACCGTCACGACGACTGAATGATGAGGAGGCTGGCTGCAATGCGATTCATCCGTCCTCAATCATTGTTTTGAGTTGATTATTGTTTAGTACCGAAACTGAACGCGGATGGGCCCCCTACTCATTTTTCTTATTATTGCAATCGTCTCCTCCGTATCCACGATACCTTCTCATGCGTTGTCGCTGAGAACCCAGGGGATTACACGGAGAAAATGGCTCTCTGAATCGGTTTCAGCTACTGGCATAACATTTATCCCGGCATCACATGCCATCGCCGCCGACGGATATGAAAACCCAAATTTACCCGCTGCTCCCGAGGAGAAGTGTGAGCACTATTTGTTTCTTTTCTGGATGACTTCGTTCTTCAGATTCTTTGTGATGACGTACTAAATGACGATAATTGTTCATCGCTAAACATTGCATTGCACAGCCGGTCTTGTGATCCTACGCGTCGCCGAAGTGGCTCAGTTTCAGGAAAAGATCCTTCGTGCCATCCTCAACGGAGATTTGACCGATGTGGTTGTTACGCCGCAGCAAATGTGAGTCTTGATTGCTCGGGAACATTTTGCTTTCGGTTGTCCTCCGAATACCTACTAATGGGAACTCACTATACATCGATAATATTGATATACTGTGTCCAGTGTCTTCGGCACTCAAATATTACTCAGAAATTCTAACATCGCGGGGCAAATGAAGCTCATGATCGATACCGACATACCAGCAGAGAACCGACGAGAAGCTGCGATAAAGGCAGCAAACTGCATGAACGCACTCCAAAAGGTTTCGAGTACTGCAGCGAAAATAGAGACGGCGCTTGGTCCTGCCGACTACGAGGAGCTTGCAAATTTGTACAGATTGGTGCGGGTGGAGCTCAAATCATTGTATGATTTGCTACCCCCCAAAGAGAGGGAAAAATATTACGGATACTTCGTCGCGGTGACTGAATACGAGAAGAAAATTGCAGAAGGTGTATACAACCCTGATCTTGATGGTGTCCTTTCATTCGACTATGATAAGTAAAATTGGCCCAGTCACTACTCCAAATCACGTTGAATCGAATACTTTATGGGCTACTCTTGTGCCATCGTGTTAGTTGGGATCGGAAAGGTACAGCATCGTAGATCTACAGAACAACGTTAGGGAGTTTCCATCCGCATCTCTACATGACTATACACATTGTCATCTCCTCCCGATGAACATTTCGCTCATCTTCTGCTTCGTTTCTTCGTATGTCGCGAATTGTATCGCCCCCGACAACATGGCCTTGGCGACCCTGGGCCAGGACCCCGCAAACAGTGCCCCCGTCCCCTCCTCCCTCGCGATCTTTGTCATCCGATCGATGTACGACGGACCGGCACGATTTGCGACACGAGCGTCGTCCTCGCGATCGACATCGAAATTGGCGACATAAGAAGGAGGAGACGACGACGACGTCGTCGTTACCTCCGCCATTATCCGATTCCGTAACACGTCCAGCGGCGTGGTAACGAATTGCGATATCGCCGTGGACAGCGCGCCACACAATGCGCCGTTCGCAGGCGAAACCGCCGCCCCCGATGTACCCCCGCCGGTCAGGTACTCGTATATGCCGAATTTGATAATGTCCGCAGGATACGCATACATGATGTTCTCGCCGTACCCCAGGTACAGTCCCGACACGCCGTCCATCATCGTTTTGTTGTTGTTGTTATTGTTGTCCTTCTTCGCGTATTTCTTTCCATTCCCATCGACGTCATCGTTCTTCTCGTCGTCGTACGTCATGCCGAGGGCCAATCGGAAGGCGTCGATCGTCGACATGTCGCCGTCGTACCCGACGGCGCCCACCTGCAATCTGGTCTTGACGACCTCGCTCGGATTGCGCAGTAACCAGTACGGAGGCTGTGCCGCACCCACGGCCATCATCGTAACGGCCCATTTCGGCAAGTCCAGACCGGATCCATACAACGCCGATTTGGTCGCGTCCTTGATCGCGAAGAATACGCCGGCGGACGGTACGTTGGATAGCAGGGGCGCGAGTACGCCGTCGAGGCATCCGTCGAACAATGTCGGCACGTCGTGCCAGCCGTATCGTGCATTCGGCATTTGCAAGCGAACCGTGACGGTGTCGAGGGGATACTTGACCAACGTCTTGGCGATGGATACCGCCGATCCGGATACGAATCCCGACAAGCTCTCCTGAAACGCCGTCATCGTCCGCGTCCCGTCCTCGTCGTTGTCGCCTGCCGCGATTTGAATATCGACTACAACGGCACTCGTCGTCTCGATCATTGCTTCGTTCGCGCCATCGACGTCGTTGGCATCGTCATCTCCGTCCTTTGACGAAAATGGCGTCGTCGTCGGTTGTATCGAATTCGAAGGGGACGCGTTCGACGAAACGCACAATGCCGCAGAGGCGATGCACGAGGCGACGAATATCCTCCTGGAGGACATCGACATCGACGAACGATAGCGACGACGACTGTCATCATCGTCGCTATCACCGCTTTCATCATCATCGTCGTCGCCATTCGTCATCGAGCGGAGGAGGGACGGGCATCTCCTGCCGTCGTGCCGATGCGATGCTACCACTGAAACATCGGCACGATGCCTTCGTCCCACGCGACGACTGCTATGATGATGGATAGGAAACGGCGAGGAAAATGACGCGACCGCGATGATCGCATGGCCGAAGGTTAGCAGTCGAAGACAGACGACGAATGATCTCGTCGGCGGATGGAACGCGCCCATCGAGAGATATGACGATCTGATGGATGTGGAGTATCACACTTACTCCTTCTTCGCCCCTTTCTTTTGCGTCGACGTCCCCGTTACGTTGTTGAGAACTGCCGCGAGAACGCCGACCAGACCATGTTTACTTATTTCTCCCCAGGGACTTCTGAGTCCGAATATCAACCCACGGGGAATTTATGTGAGGGTGTCTCATTATTCCACACCCTGGGATCGGGGGGGTTGAGTGACGTCAGAATGTTAGTATTAGGTCCTTTCTCCGTGTCCTTTTTATCCCGCCTCCTTTTTTTTCTGCGATCGCGACGCGATCGACGCTTCCCCAAAACCACGCACCTGGAAACGCACATCTTTCCCTCCTCGTGTCCGCATCGCCCTCGATCGGTGCATGTTGTCTTCCTGCGTTTACTCACACACAACTTTTTTTGTTCTTCGGTTCTATCAATTCCGTCATTGCACCACGCCCTCACACGCGTCCCCCCCCCCCCATTCCAAACAATCCATCCATACTTCAATTCTTTCATAACTTCTTCCCACCCACCAACGAAACACAACAACCATCATGGCACTCTTCCATCCGAGGTCCATCGCGGCATTCCTCGTCGTCGCGTCGTCGTCCACGTGCACCGCCTTCGCGCCACCGGCGCTCAACACATGTCCGCGGCGACAGATCACGCGCGTGAACGTCGCCACCGGCATGCCTACCAACGTCATCGGAGACGCGCTCGAGAACGTCCTCGTCGGCCTGGGGGGAGTGAATAACAACAAAAACAATAACGACGACGGCGACAGGCCGGGAGCGCTCATCGACCTCGATGGCATCGCATTCTCCGGACTCAAGGGCAAGGCGCTGTCGTTAACGACGTCCGACTTTCCAGATTCCTTCGCGGTGCGGAGCGTCATACCCGCCGATTGCTTCGAGCCGGAGACGATCAAATCCCTGGGATGTTTGGCGGTATCCGTCGTGGGGACCGGATTGTGCACGGCGTTCGGCTTCAGCGCGTTGTCGGTATTGGATCCCGCGAACATCCTGACCCTGCCGTTCTGGCTCGCTTATTCAGCCGTCACGGGCACCGTGGCCATGGGACTGTGGGTACTCGCTCACGAGTGCGGTCACGGAGCGTTCAGCAAGGACAAGCGACTGCAGGACGCGGTGGGATACGTATTGCACAGCCTCTTCCTCGTTCCCTACTACTCGTGGCAGCGTTCGCACGCGGTCCATCATCGATACACGAATCACATGGAATTGGGCGAGACTCACGTCCCCGAGGACTCGAACGGCGACGCGTCCGCGAAGATGTACGATTCACTCGAACTCCGTAGGGGCATCATGGGCAGGTTCGGCGACGACGATGGCATCAAGGTATGGGGCGCCTTCCAGGCCGTGCTCCACCTGATCATCGGATGGCCGGCGTACCTGCTCATTGGTGCCACCGGCGGACCCGATAGGGGCATGACGAATCACTACTACCCCTACCCGTTATCGGATCCCAAGCAGCCCAAGAAGGAATTATTCCCGGGCAATTGGAAGGAGAAGGTATACCAGAGCGATATCGGCGTGGCGTTCGTGGCCGCGAGCGCATTGTCGTGGGCGGCGTGCAACGGCATACCCGAGATGATGGCCATATACGGCGGTCCGCTCATCGTGGTCAATGCATGGTTGGTCCTTTACACTTGGTGAGTTGGTTC
>JALLBA010000352.1:0-19869 GCA_036939675.1 Cyclostephanos invisitatus
ATGTGGAGCTTAGCTGGGAACAGCTTCTTGTTCGTCTCCTGAAAGTTTACCACCAAGTCTTGTGAATAATCTCGATAGGCGTGGTCAATGATTGATTTCTTCATCGTGGAAATCAAAACTAAATATTGTGTGTGTTGGTACAATAATAATACGTCGTCTTGGAAAGGATCGATGCTCAGAAACCCCACTAGCAATCATTTTTGCCGTTTGAGTGGGCTCAAAGAAGCTGTGAAACAAGATCAAATGAGGTTCATACCAGGTTAGTACTAGTAACTAAGAAAGACCCTTTTACCCTTTTTTCCTTTCACAGAAGGAAATATTGTGAGGAAGAAAGACCCATTGAGATGAGGTTAGTCATCGTTTCGGCATTATACTACGGATACCATAACAATTGACGGGGGGAGTTTGGGAACACTTTGCTAACACTTTGCTAACACTTTGCTAACACTTTGCTAACACTTCTCAGCATAGTATATTATTTTTCTATGCAGAAAAAGAGGTTGGAGTTCACGGAATGACACCTTGTGTTGAAGTAAGCGTTTTATTGTGTGACAGATTTCCAGGACCATGATTCTAATTTTATTAGATGACCCGACCAATAGTGTGATTCCGATTCACAATAAAAAATAGTGTGAATCTGATTCACCCTGTATGAATTCCTATATGACAGGTTATACCTCGTACTTTGTGTGAATCGGATTCACACATTTTTTTAGTGTGAATCGGATTCACACTATTTTTCAGAGTAAACCGAATTCAAAATATTAGACAGATCATGGTTTTATGACAGTCACAGCAGTGCTGCCAGTGTCACTTATTCCCTCAACCTCGTTCCAAACTGGTTCCGAAATGTTTCATTAGTATTCGAAAGTGGTCCGAAGGTTTTTAGTCAGCGGTCAATCGTTATGTTATCAGTAGAGAGTATATGTGTGAACATAAATATTCAGTTTCCAGGGATCGCGTCAAAACATGTCCTTGTTTTTCCGCGGCACTACGATACGATATTCCAAAATCCAAGGTGTTCCAGAAAGACTTTTACATCTTCAACCATATTAATTTTCGCAATCCTGGTCAAGAAAAAAAGGGAGATATTTTTATCTCTCCCTGTTGGTCAGACCGTAGGGTCACTTATGGACGGTAGATAGGCTGTTGTATTGTACCTTAGTGCACCTCAAAAGGTCTGAAAAATGACCCTATCAAGAAAAGTAAGGAAAGCTTACCTAGAGTCAGGAATGACGTGACGATCAAAATGGTACCCTATCCCATTTTCCAAAATCGGCCAGCTATGAGGGTGCCTAAGGTCGATAATGACCCTGAGATCTGACCAACAAGGCGATAGTCAACTCCATACTTAAAGAAAAAAATGAAGACCTTCTTCCCATCTCACCTCGCGTCCCTTTGCCCCGGCGTCGCGTTCGCGCGCGGCCTACGCGATGGCGTCATCGTCCCGCGTCAACATCGGCATGCGTCCTGCATTCGACGCAGGGAGGCCATATTCGTCGGTGGCCTCGTCGGAGGCGCCAATACATCCCCCCCCCCGGCGGAGGCCGATGCGTCGATCCCGACGGGGACCGCACGACTCGGCGGCATCGGTGGCGGATTGGACCTGCTGTCTCGCGAAAAGTTATCGTACGCGGAGGCATACTACCCCTCCTCGATGATCGATACGTCCTGGACCGTACGTCGGGTCGTGACGTCCGTCGAGGGCGATGTCGGACAGGCGTCCATCGCCTGGAAGTTATTGGGAGGTCCCGACGAGCGTGCATTCGACTCCAAATCGACGGAGTCGTACGAGGCAAATTTCGTATCCCCACCCGAGGCGATGGGCGATGCGTATTATTACTACGGCGCATCATATGCAAAATCATCGTCCGAGTCGTCGCGGCATCGTGCCGCGATATTGGATCGCGGACTTGAATTGTCGTCGAGGATGGGAGCGACGTCGTATGCGGTGAAATGGGACGTATTGGGCAATTCGATCAACTACGTTCGTAGTAATGATGACGATGAAACTCCGGTGTACCTCGACATAGTACGACGCGTAAACGAAATTCCGACGGATGCGGGGTTCGGCTCGGATGAGGTGTATCGGATATTATCGTCTGCCGGGGGATGGGGAGCGATGTTCGCTGGGACGTCCGTGTATCGCGCGGTAAGGGTGCGAAGGCGATACCGTCGTGGATACGACGATACATCGGGACGTAGAATATTAGATTGCATCGAGGTCGTCTCCACCCACAGGGTATTGGATGGCATCGCCGGGATGGAATACCCGACGAGTACTTGCAAATCGAGGATGAGATATACGCAGATGTAAGCGACAAAAAAACATACATGCCACAGTTATATCATTTACCCCCGAGAGCTCCCGGTCTCTTTTGCATTCTCGCCTCGGCAACGCTCCGGGGAGAGGGTATGACCGGGATCGATCACATGTCATCGCCCAAACAGGCGATGAGATCATCAATGTCAGGGGAGGGGAGGTAGGCATTGTCAACGATGGAGGTGGGTGTGTGCCAGTCGGCGAAGTGGACCGCATCGTCCCCTACGTGATCCCTGGTGGGGGCGCGCGCGGTCGGCTCTCGCGGGCACCCACGGGACGAAATGTCGTCGTCATTGCACGACGTCAACGCGATCGGGGAAAACGCGGGCCTTTGCCATCGTGCATCAGCTCGTGACCTGGCAGCTCCCGCCCTCGTCGGCGGGGTCTTCCAACCGACATCGGGAAATATTCGCATCGTCAGTGCTCCATGGGGGGACCATTCAGCTTTCTTCGGGGTGCGAGGGATGGAGGCATTCGCGGATATGCCGGCATCCCCGAAAAGTGCCCTTTGGTCGAACGGGGAGCAGTCGAGGGTTTTCCTCGATTTCTTCGCGGGACCGGCAAGTACGATCGGGGACCACTGAAATTTGTCAGAGAATTGGTGGCAAGCCGCGTCGCTCGCCTCGCGGGAGGAGACTGGCTTCCTTTCACACGTCGGCGTGAGTTCACGACGTTGATCCACGCGCATCGCGCCGACGTCATTGGTCCGTCGATGTTCGAGAAGTATCCCCTTCCTACTACCCCGCTTCTTCTGCGACCGACCGCGCTTCTTCTTCGATTTCTTCCCCGCCTTGATCGGGCGATCGCCATTTCCATCGTCCCCCCCGGCGCTCGCTTCCCCGTCGAGGGCGGGGATGCCGCCCGATGGGATGCGCGTCGACCTCCCATCCTCCCCCCCCGCATCGATGGCAAGACGCGCATCATCGGAGGGATGATGGCAATAGACATGGTCCTTGACGTTCTCCTTGTTGTAGGAATGGCGCTGGATCAGCGAATTGCGCAGTATCCCATCGCACGCGTTCAGGAACGCTCCTCGCCTCGGTGTGGAGGACCTACCGCCTCGGCGGGCGAAGGAGGAGGCATTCGGCATCATCGCGATGCCGCTGTCCTCCCCCCCCATCGGAACGACGGGGCTCGACGCATCGACGGCGATGACGGCATCATGGCGATCCCCACCGGGATGGACATCATCCCCCTTGGTCGGCGGGGGGGTGACCCCGGTTGGCGGGGGGGTGACGAATAGGCCCGACGACGACAACGACGATGACGGCGTGGGACGGATGGGACGACGGGTCGATTTCGACGAAGAGGACGAGGATCGCGATCGGTCCTCCCCCCTCCCACCGAGAAATCCGACCGACGTCGTCGTCGTCGTAATCGTAGCCGTCGAATCGTCCGGACGATGCTTCGAGGCGCAAGATGGACTCGTGGGAGTGGGGGGACATCGCGGCGCCGCGATGATTAGAAGTGGGGATGGCATCGTACGATTTGGGAGATGGGGGATTTGGGGGGGGGGGACGCGAAATTGGTATGCGTGGGGTGGGTCGTCGTTGTGAGGGCGGATGCGATGTACGGCGTGCGTGCTAATATGGTGGCTGGGGAAGGGGCGACGATGGCGACGATCGGCGCCGCGGTGCGGACTTCCTCGTTCGCCGATTTGTGCCAATGCCGAGCGTTCGTTGGCGGGATGAGAGGTCTCGATATTGTCCGATGTCATTGCATATTTCAATAGCACTAAGCAAATGTAATATTTTTGTCATAAAATTGAGTGGTTCGTGTGAATATATAAATCGCATACGAAAAGTTCAGTTTGATAAAATGAAGATAATTTTTGTTGTCAAATGTTTACCTCTAATAATATGGCTGAGGATTTCCTCATTTCTCATTTATTTAGGAAATGTCATCATACCAGAAATTTTAGCGGGAACTTGAAAGGAACCACAACAACACGAAAAGTGCGTCACAAGCAAGCTCTGACTTCTCTCCAAGACGAAAGGACGATGGTGCATCCAGGCAAATCACCGGCGGGGCGGGCCTTGCCCCTCATCCACCCCCTCCGCCCCATCGTCGTCGTCGTCCAACTCCTGGGACTCTCGAGCTGCCACAATCTCGCGGATGCCTTCTCGTTCGGAATCGGCATTCCCCCCACGCGCGGTGGCCATGGCGGCGCCGTCGCGACGACGACTACGACGATTACGACCAAACTATACGCGAAAGGGGGCGGAGGGATGGACGCGTACGCCGCGCAGATGGGGACGATGACGACGGGGGGGGACGCGGTCGCGTCGGGCGGATCCTCGTCGTCGTCGGATGCCGCCGCCGCGGCCGATCGAGCGGCCACCGAAATGCTCGACGCCGCCCGGTCGACGATTGCCGCATCGTCCGCATCCTCCGTCGGCGTGCCCCCCCCCGCCTCCAACGTCGATGCATCCAACGCCATCGCGATGCTCGAGTCGGCCCAGACCCTATCCGTATCCAAGATCGCATCGTCGATACCGGACCTAGCGTTGAAGCCCGACGCGTGTTACGATTCGTCCTCCACCGATTTCGTCGTCGGAGCGAATCGCGTCAGGCTCGGTGCGTCCGACGCGCCGGGTCCCGCGAACGTCGCGTGGTTATCCGACCTGTGCGTCGATTCTCGATTGTCGAGCCTTACCATATACAGCGGACCGTTGACGAGCGTCCCCCACCTCATCTCGCGATGCTCGGTCGACGAAATCACCGGTGACCTCCGCCTATTCCTCGACTTTCGTCCCAGGGCGTACGGTGCGTACGAGATGCGAGATCCGGTGACGGGGGAATATCCCGGACCGGATACGCTAGGACGGAAATCGTTCGAGTATTCCGGCGCCAGGAAAGATTACGAGACGAAGTTCGGGAATGAGGACGTATCTAATTATTTATCCGGGGTGAGGAGGAGTTTGGTGGGCGCGATCGACAATCCCAAATTGGGCGATGCAGGATTGTCGGAATTGGAAACTTTAACGAGGGGTCCGCTGGCATTGGACGTCACGATGCCGCTAAGGTGCGCCTTTTGTCGTTTCGAAGGAATTTTCGATCTCTCTCCGATTCCCATGCACGAAAACCCGTTTGACCTGACCCCCTATGTTCCGTTTGATCCCCCCTCCCCTCTACGACCGTATTGAGCAGCGCCGAAAATTTGAACGTCATCGTACCCGCACGAGAAAAAGCCGTCGACATCTGGCTCGGTTGGGCCCTCGACGCATCCCATCGTCACAAGCCGGGTGCGCCGGTGAACGGTCAGTACGTGTACGATTCGAAGTACAAGATCAACGCCTACCTCGCATTGCTCGATGTGTATGTGAAACTCTTCGGTCGGAAGGACGGGGAGAGGCTAGCCGCGGCCGATAGCGGACCGATCGACGAGGCGTATGTTGGTGGCGGAAGCTGAGGGTACCGGGAGGAGAGCTAGGCGAAGACGGATGGGGGACGAGGGAGTCGTGTTGGCGGAGAAAAGATATGGCTCGGGGACGAGAGGATGGATGGGAGTGTAAAGGCCGAATAAGTTGAAATTCAGCTGATTAGATGCTACCGGGCAATCGCGAAAACATGGCTGCAATGAGAATCAAGATAAAGATATTAACAGGTGATGTTAAGTTACGTATCAGAACTCCAAGCCCTTCACCGCCAACAGTTCGACTGAAATGTTTCGCGATCCCATTCCCACGATGTGAAGTGGCATTAGATTATGTGCCACAAATCCACACCCTCGACTCGCCCGATAGATGCGACGTTACTCTCGAGCGCTCCGTTCGTTCGGAACATCGCCACACAAACGACCACGGGCAGTCGTCGAAGGACCTTGGGATCAACGATGGATTTGCGCACTCCATCCCGATTTTCCTTCTCTGTAGCCCGGCAATCATCGTTCGATGGCGTTCGTTGACGCGAGGATGCGACGACGAAGTCATCCTCGACGCACTTCCTCTTGTCGATGCGTCCGAATTTCCCGTCGCCCGTGCCGCCGGCATCGTAATCCCTCGCGAGGGCGGAGAAGTGCAATATCGGTATCCGATTACCTTTCCCCAACAACGATGGATTGTCGTACCACCTAATCGATTCGATCTTCCTCCGATCGACGTCGACGAGGCAAACGACCTGCGATACGACGTCCGGACTAAGAGCTTTAAGGAAGTCTTTTCCATCGCGTCCGGCTACGGAACATGCGACAAAATACGCGACATTTATCGAACGAACGAAAGATATACAAAAATAAGCCAACAACACTATGAGCGCATGAAATACACGCCGTTCGTAATACTTCGCCGTATCATGGCGAAGCTGTCAACTCACCTCCCCAGACTGCAAATCCGCTCGACCACCTCCCGCCGTGGCGATCGTCGTCGTCGACAACGACCCCGGCGGAGGATGAGGGAGTAGACACATCGCGAAACACCGCGTCCTCCCACGCCCTGGCACGCAATTTCAACAACAGCCTCCTCGGAGTATTGGAGCTTTGGGACATGCCGGATCGATGTCGGTACGACAGCAGCGGCTCGGGCGTTCGATGGAGCTCAAGGCGTCCCCCGGCACGGAGGTGCGCGTGGAAGAAACGCGTGTCCTCGGCGATACGCAGGGTCCCGTTGTTGTTGCTGTTGCCGACTTTTTCGTCGCCGCCGTCGCCGGACGTTGTCATTGTCGTCACCGTCGTTGTCATCGGTAGGACTTCCGACGGGTGGTACAGGCGGTAATAGTCGCTGTCGTCGTGTCGTTCATTGCTGTGCGTAAACGACGACGATGGCGATTCGACGATGATCATGTTATTTTCCGACCCCGATGCATCCGAACTCGACATGGATCGTTTTCTCCCGGATCGAGGATGATGCGTTCGGTCCACGTCGACGATAGTCGCCGTCGTCGTCTGCGGCGATTGCGACGGAGGCGCTTCCATGTATCCACCGAGGCTTTCGAACCAGGCCCGCGAGAGGAACCAGGTGGGCTGTATCTGCGAAACGGCCCGAATGAATGGTATGATACAAACACGGAAATGCATAATAACGACGTGAGATACCGAGGGTTGCATCGAGTGCGCGTCAGCGAAAGGGAAGAAAAATAGAGAAACGAACCAACAATATATATTCCATACAATCTCTTCCGCCATCACCCCACTCACCAACGTGCACTCGCGATACCGTTCCAAATACAGCCTATCGTCGCTCAATGCATTCGCCCACGTAGTGTAATGCAATGTCGAATCGCTAGGTATGCGATCGAATTGACATCCCAATAGCGTCCGTTCTCGTGCATTCTCATCTCTAATATTCATCATGGCGAGAGTTTGTTCCGCGATTCGCGTTGGTTTCATGACGTCGTCGGCGTCCAGTATGCATAGGTAATGATGACGACGATCACGACGACGAATTTGACGTTGACGTCGACAACGACGACGACGACCCCCCCTTCCCATCTCCTTCTTCCCCCCCTCGTCCCCCGGGCGTCCACTCGATCCTCCTCCTACTCCATCATCGTTCTCGTCGTCGTCGTCATAATCGTCACCGTCGTCATCTTCGTCGACGTCGGGTAGGAGGATGTCGCGCATCGACGCGGCGCGATTACGAGCGTATCCCGCCCCCCTCGAACGCGATCCGCACGGTGCCCTACCGACCAGGAGCCTCGTTCGTATCGTCGAGATGGGCGCCAACGCCCCCTCGCCCACATCACTTTCGTCATCGTCCGTCGTCGTGGCCTTGCGTCGCATCCTCCTCCTTCCACTCCCTTCGCTCGTCCGTACCGAGACTCGACTCGCACCATCGCGATATTCGGCCATCAGCATGCGCATTACGGACAACGTGTCATCCGTCGACGCATCGTCGTAGCAGCACACGCACACGTCGAGTACCAAGCGACGACGGTCGTCGCAGTCATCGTCGTTGCGTGGCATCGTCGCATCATCGTCATCCCCATTACCGCCCCCCTCGCATGCTCCGATGCATTCGCCCTCGTCCGCATCGTGCAAAAGTCCCCCCCCTCTCCCGCCACGACCATCCCCGCAATCGCCATCGTCGTTGTCGTCGCCGCGACTCGCTCCATCGACGATGCGTCGACGCCACTCGAGATTGCCGTATTCGTCGTCGTCGTTCTTCGGGGGTGGCGGCAACGATTGATCCATGGCCGAGCGTATCGCCTCCTCGATGGTCGCTTCGGCATTGTGCATCGCGACGAGCACGTCCACCTTGACGATGATCGGGGTCGTCATAATAATATCATGCGTCCATCCCTCGTCACCTTCCCGCGGAAGAAAAAGTCGGTTCGACGACCGACCGACGAGGGAGGCCGATTATTTTTTGGGGGGAGACGCTGGGGGCGTGATCGGATCGGACCCCCCCCCCCCTAATCCAGCCAATGACGTCAGCATCGGACACAACAGGACACAACCCACCATCCGAACACAACAAAATCCACCTCGACGGAATAATGAGAGAGACATATAAGTCGTCCTCCCATCATGAGACCCGAGCGACATTACTACACCGCGAGCGGACTGTTCGAGCAGAGCCTCGACATCTACCGTCCATCATCCCCGTCGTTCCCTTCCCCGTCGTCGTCGTCGTCGTCGACGTCGGGGGGGGAGAGGATCTCGCGGGGCGGCGTTGGGCAATCGTCCACGACGAACGACGACGACTACGACGTTCACGACATTCAAGACGACATCGATTCGCATCCCCCCGCGGTGGTAGCGCTGGTCGTCGGCTCGGCATGGCTGGGACATCGATCGTTCATATATTCCGGTACCTCGTGGTGGAATTCGAGCGGACCGATGGCCGTGGCGGAATCGGGATGCGTATGCGTATGCGTGAGTTTTATTCACGTGCTCGGGGAGCGCGGTCGCATTCGTTTCGTTTGGGATGGTCATTCTCCGTCTGTATTTCTTTTGCTGTTAGTTCCCAGCCCCTCCTGGGCGTAGATCGTTGTGCGATGCCTGATTGTTCAGGAACATAGTCGACGAGACGGAATCATATTATGCACATCTCATCGTCCCCACGAAGTTATTCACCCCATTGCCATCTTGCTTTTTTCGTCCACCGTCCCCCTCCCGAAATCATCGTCGTCGACTTTCCCGAAAGATACGTCATCGGGGGTCATTCATGAAATCGTTCTCGACACTGACGTTGGCGTTCCTCCTAATATCATCCTCGATAATTATGGAGTTCGTCGACATCCTGTTGGACGATGCATACCTGGAAACGCAATGGGATGCCGACGATCGCACGATTATGGGATGGTGCGGTAGTAGTCGACGCACGACGATATTCTTCCTCGTCATGGCGTTCGGATTGGCGTTAATGGAAATGGGTGGACACGGCTCGGCGTCCTTCGACGATATGCAAAATGACGTCATGGATGCTTTGGCATGGTTGGACGCGAACGACGAAATCCTCGGCCTGTATCGTAGAGAGGTCGGCGACGGCGGAGGAGGATCATCGAGTCGAAGTGATAGTAAAATGAGGAAGAGCAGGAGGTACCCGTTTGTGTTCGGGGGATATAGCTCCGGTGGACACGTGGCCGCGACGGTGATGCAGGATGCATCGCTTTGGAGAGATAGGGACCTGCCGGAACCCCACGCGCACTTCGACACGATACTGTACATCTCGCCGGTCCTGTCCACGAGGGCCTACCACGACGACTTGTTGATACGGAACAAGAGGCCGTCGTTGTCATCGTCGTCATCGTCGTCGTTGGCGTCCACCCCAGGAATGGCGGAGTCGTCAATGTCGGAGGACGAAACGTCGCCGCCGTCATCGTCGCACGGGGAGGAGGGGGCGTCGTCGACTTCAACGGCGGCGTCGTCGTCGTCGTCCGTACCGCCGCCGACATGGCTCACCAATCGTGTGGTCAGGGCGGTATTCGGCCATCGCGCGGCATCCGCCATACCCTCGCCGATACACGCCTACGACAGGAGCCCTTCCGTGCCTCACGTATTCCTAGGTTGCGAGACCGAAATGTTCGGCCTGACGTGGCTGGATTCGTTCTTCTGCTCGTCCGATTACAGCGACCTCCTGAAGGGCGTGGGAGTGGAGAGTCGATACAGGTCGATCAGGAGCGACCACTGGAACATCCTGGGCAGCGCAGGGCTTAGGTGTGCCCTGGGAGAGGAGCTTGGGAGGATTAAACGGGAATGCCGTATTGAAAAAGATCGATAGATGATTTGACCAGGTAGCATGTCGATCCATACTACGATACCTCTCTAGAGAGAGATCATCTGTGAAGTTTGGATGCCACGTCAAGATGTAGTGCACTCGGTCGACTGGTCGCAACGATAGTAATGCACCGACTTTGCTTCAAGTTTCTTTCAAGCACGAGAGGCTTTAGTCGTCGTTGATGAAGATAGGACGTACGCGAGTTTGAAAAGTGGGCCTATGGTATAAACCATGATTCATTGTGCTGAATGGTGCCAATAACAGAATCCGCAACGCAAACTCTTGCACATTAATATTAAGAGTTCAATGCAGATCATTTTTGAAATATTTTGTTCTCTACGTCATCGTCTCCCTGACTCTCTCGTCGTCGTCATTCTAATTGGCATCATCAACTTTTCCACATTCATCACCATTCATCATTGTTATCATTCCACCATGGAAAACATCTTCGATGTAATAGTCATTGTCTCTGTCGCTGTCGTCAACACTGCCAAAAACATCGTTCTCGCCACCAACATATTCGACCTCGTCGTTATCATTGTCGCTGTCATCGTCGCCAGCAACGACAAAAATATTGTTGCGGTCATCATCGCCGAGGAAGGACATCACATTCGGAACAATAATGGTAACCATCGACAGAGAATCAGTCCGACATAGCATCTTATCAGCAGTGTTATGGCTAAATTGGCCCGTGACTTTTGATTTAATACTCTTCGTAGTTGGAGCGCATGGAATCGATGGTGCGAAAAAAATAACCAAGTATATCATTCTCGGGAATGAAAGGAATGCGAGGAATGCGCTTCAGCATTTCATGAATTTTAGTCTGCCATTCTCTTATTCGTAGGCGATCCAACCGCATCGGAACATCGTATTGGACTAAACAGCGATACGTACTCAAGAAGTTCTCATGTATTCCAGATTCCACCAATGCCGCATCGACTCTGCGGGCACGAACTCTTCAATTTCATCGCTAACTTTCACACTCGTCAAACGCGAGCAACCTCTGAACGCTTTATCATCAATCACCTTGACGCCTCGGGGGATCAATATCTCATGTAGTGATGTGCATTCGCCAAATGAATCCTCCCCAATATCCTCAAGCCCCTCACCAAGATTCACAATGGTTAACTGTGAGCATCTAAAGAATGCCCCATGCTTTATTGCCTTGACGGCGGTTGGGATTAAAATTTCGTGTGCACTCATGAAATGCCTCCCTGCCAATCTCCTCTAGCCCCTCGCCAAGCTTCACAATCGTTAATTGTGTGCATCTACAGAATGCCTTTTCCTTAATCGCCTTGACGGCGGGGGGGATCAAAATCTCGTGCAACGATGTGCAATCACGAAATGCCTCCCTCCCAATCGCCTTCAGTCTCTCGCCGCCGTTCACGGCCGTTAACTCCGAGCACCCGCTAAATGCGTTGTCCTTAATCGCCCTGACGGCGGGGGGGATCAAAATCTCATTTAGGGATATGCATTCATCGAACGCCCCCTCGCCAATCTCCTCCACCCCCTCGCCAAGATACACTGTCGTCAAATCCCTGCAACTCCGGAATGCCCCGTCACTAATCCTCTTGGCTGATGGAGTGACTACGACATGAGTCACATTATGCGGAGCTACTTTCCCATTAGAAAAATAAATGGTCCCTGATTTTGACATCTCATCTCCCCACCCATCCGTCGTTTTGAATCAAAAAGGGCTCCGTCGTGGGGCGAGAAGGATGGGCCTACCCGTCAATAGTATGTACGTTACTTGTACGTATGGTAGGGGGGGGCAACGACGGCCAATATCGTCGGGTGGAATGCCGCTCACCACACACGAGAAATATAATGCACTCCCTTCTATTATTCGTCATCGTCACCTCGGACCGCCCCGTCGCTGGACGAGGTAGTTACATCGGCTGGACGTCATCGTCGTCGTCATTGGTACGACGACGGCGTTCGCGCTCGCTGCGACCAACTCCGTCTCACTTGCCTCCGCCTTTGCGACATCGTCCCACGCCCGGAAGTTGCGGGCGGTACGACCCGTCGGATGGCATGTATCACACGATAACGACTCGCATGTCGTCCACGGGGAAAGATGGCGACGAGGAGGCGGGCGGTGGCGATGGCGGCAGTACTAGCAGCGGTAGCATCGACGGGCCGTTCCTCGACGGGGACACCTACCTCAAGGCCGAGTACGAATTCCTCGGCTCGGACGGATCACTGTACATCAACGACGACGATGGCGGGGGTGCGGATCGCCGTAATCGATCGCATCGTGGTGGAGAGGGATGGGAGTGGGAGGGCACCGTCGGCTCTCGTCGAGATTGGCGACGGGGAGGAGCGTCACCGGCGGCCGTGGGAGGACTATTCACTCAGTCGCCGAGCTACTATTACGTCGACCCTCCCAACGACGATTATGACGACAATCCAGACGATGATCGATCGACATCGTCCGTGTCTCGACGTCAATCAACCGACGAGGGATCGCCGTACTCCCGTTCGATCGAAGAATTGGACGGGGGTGGCGTCGGCGACGAGGTCGTCGAATCGTCATTCGCGGAGGATTCGAAAACGCTCCACGAACGCGTATTCGAGGAGGAACGTGCGTATCTCGAGCAGAGCGAGGGATTTCGCAAGATGCTGTCGGCGATGAGTGACAACGGATACGACGACGAGTCGCCCATGGCAAAGAGTCGACGTGCGGAAATCGAAGGGTACAACGAAAGCGTGATCGACAAATTAATGAGGGAGATGGACAAGATGGAAGAGATGGCAATCTCGCGCGAGGAGGCGATGGGATGTTTGGTAGACAACGGCGAGGAGGGGGGACGAGGGGGGTCATCGTCCGATGATAGTTCGAAAGGTGTTAGCAATGAGCGAGGGAGGAGGAGGGATGACGATGTACGTTGTTCCAAATGCGGATTGCGCGTGACCCCCGATATGATACAACGCGCCGAGGCGATCGAGATCATATCCAACAAGGATGGAAATGGCAGGGGGGGTAGAGGGGCGAAGGGTGTAGGGGAGGAAGGAGCCCAGGTGCGGAGACGGTACGGCAATGACATCGCACCGTCGGGTGGTAGTGTCACGGTATGTTGTTCGGCCTGTTACGGTATGCGATTCCGCACGACGAACGAGGCAACCGTTCGAACGGCGATATGGTCGGGCGGCAGCGGGAGTCCATCGTCATTCGTCGGCGGTAGGTATAATTCCCCCTCCTCCTCGAAAATGTTTGATGGGAGGAGGAACGACGGCGACGGTCGAAAGACATGGAGCAATAATCATGGGTACGATGGCGGGAAAGAGAAATTGAAAAAGAATCGTAGTACTAATACCGTCCAGGGGATTGATACATCAACTTTATTCGATGTGCCCGAGGGGGGGTACAACGCCGAAATGAAAGGACGTTCATTGCAACTGCCGAAAATACCCATCAATGATACATCGTCAAATACGCCTAACAATCCCTTTGTCATACTTCCGGGGAAGAATGGGTCTACCCCCTATAACCGTCGTCAACGAAGTTCCCCGCCAAGGAGAACATCATCCATCGTTGGGGGAGGGGGAGAGCTCGTGAGGCGAATGCAACGAGATGCGGAATCAAGGAATGATGATGATCCGGTCGAACGACGTTCGCAAACTGTGCGGACCTTTGAAACCGGAATAATGGCGAGGAGAATTACTGCCACCTCGAATAATGGGGGAGAAGACGACGGAATCTCCCTTGGCGGGGCCATCACGGGGAGAAATTCCAATCGACATCCTCTTAACGTTAGTGGTGACGATGACGCCGACGAAAAGACGAAAAATAACAATGATGTCGATCAATGTTGGATAAAGGTTGAGGATCCTGATTCCAAACGAATTCTATATTGGAACACTGACACCGGGGAAATGAAAAATATGATGTAGACTAAAAAAAAATTGATCGTGTTGGGATGTGTTTTCTTTCTCTTAGTGTAAGATTGAACCCTGATCGACTAATAAGCTACTCCTTGGTATTATCAACCAATGACAAATGGGTATACTTCCGTTGCGACCTGTTTGCGCGGCCTTGTGCATGTGATGATTTGATGGTTGTTATGTTATCAATTAGCCCATCATGATGCATGTTTGTGCCGAGATTCATGGAATTGTGGTTACAGTTTTGGTATTAGAGGACATGATAACATCCCAGTCGAAAACGGATTAAGAAAATTGCTGTGACATTACAAGCTAAACATAGACGGGTGAAGAAGAAAAAAGTAAGCTACGAAAATGTTGAGAAATGAGTAAATCTCACCGATGGTCAAACACCGCGAGAGAGCATCAGATGCCAGTAGTCATAAAAGCAAAATTGTCTTCCACATTGTCATTAAATTATGACTTAAGAACAATAACACATACGTTTCTTCCTCACATGCTCTCTCTCGAATTTCACCTTCAGTTGAGAAAAGATAGCATGGACAGGACTCACCCGATAATTAAGATTTGATGCTACAAAGCGGAACCATATCGTAAGGTATTTCATTTAAAGCTGTCGGTTCCTGTTTCAGGCGGATTATATCTCCTAGAAGTGAGTAAAGTGATCGTGAGTGGTCGAATGATGTTTACAACAGACGGAGTTGAAACGCTAATAAATTGATGATGTCGTCAAGGCTATTGAGAACACTTCAGTTGAGGTGTAATAATACGAGTGTCACACCCGCCTCTTCGTCCCAGCTCCCGCAGATCCTTTTGATTCTTCGAGAGATTTTCGTAGGAGAATATTTTGGCATTCGTATTTGACCGAGAAATCACCATGGCAACAAAAGTGTAAAAAAATTATCTAACTTTTGGGGTAGGATATCGGCTTCGATACATGCGTGATCCGTTCCACTGTTTACCATTGGATACTTAACAGTCGAGCGATGCATGGGCTCCATACAGTTGAAAACTACAATGACTCACTTACACTTCACGTGCACGAAACCCAGGCAAATCTCCAACCATGCTAGGGCGGAGTGATCACCACAGACAAAGTTCAACAGACTCTCGACCACAGGGCGTTCTACGCGTTCTCTAGATAGAGAGATACCCCGTTACGTAAAACAGACTTTGCATGCCTTCGATGATGGTGGGTGAGGAGCGGTCATGGCCATGCTATTCATTGATTTACTTTGTGTGGTGAGTTGATGTGTGGAAGCGTACTGTTGGAGTCTGCATGCCGCCACTTCGTTTCCGGTGGTGGTCCGTCCGTCTGTCCTCCAGAGCTGATTTGTTTCGTGAATGCCTGGTCTGGCCGAAGTCCGTCATCGCTCAGACTTGCGGACCCCTTGCGCGGCCTAGTACTACTACAGTAGATAGGACTACGTGAGGCAGCGGGTGTGGTTGCTGGTATGGTGCAGAGGTAAAGGCGCTTTGTGGGTGATCGATAGGTGGGCAACACCAACAAGGATTGCAAGTACAGCAGTGACAATGGCAGCGAGGGTGGTGATTGCGGAGAACGCCAGTGTGCGGCAGACAGAGGAGAGCACACACATGAAACAATGGTGGGTCTGAAAATGATGTTGCATGAGGCTTACAGGATGAAACAACAACAATGGGGGCACTTCAATCAGTTGCTGCATCGTAGACAATTTTGTTTTCCTAAGAACACTACATGATATGACATGACAGTGCCTACGCACCTCTAGTGCACACCCCAATTACATGTGATCAACAATACCATTGTGGGTATCTTTCGTTGTAGAATAAATATAATGCATTGTTTATTTTTTGCTCTATAGTAGTGTTACATTCTATGCAGGACGATCACCTCTAATGACATCCTCATCTAATATGACTCAACCAATTAAGACGAGAAATGCTCTAGAATTCCCTTGCCATCCACGGCCTCTTGCGCCAAAAAACCAGCAGCGGCAAGCATAGCAAGGCGTCCATTCTGTAGTTCCTTCGTGATCATGATATCCAACTCCGCAGGATCCTCGGGCTTCAGGCCAAGGGGATCAAATCCGATATCACCGGGGTAATAGTCATCGCGCAAGAGTCCCGGCTGATCGTATGCGGCATTGGCCGGGTCGACCCATCCGATCTGCGCGCGCTGCGCCTCGGCGGCACCAATGAAGGTGATGATGAGGGCGTCCCATCCATCGGGCACCTGCAAGAAGTGGGTGATGGCCGGTCCGGAGATTTGGGCGTCGAAGAGGAAGGAGCTTCCCTCGACGGCCTCGCCGACCAAGAAGCCGAGGACGGCGAGCATGGCAACGCGACCATGGGTGACCTCGGCCTCGCGGTAGCGCTTCAGCGTCTTCTCGTCGGCCTTCTCGGCGAAGCCGGCAGGGTCGAAGAATCCCATGGGAGCGAGGGCGCCGGGCATGTTGTCGACAGTGAAGGCATTCATGGCGGAGGTGGTCCTGGCAACTGGGGCGGGCGCGAAGGCGGCGGCGGAGCCGACGAGAGCGGAGGCGATGGCAAGCTTCATCATGCTTGAATAATATTGTCGGTGTCAAGATAGAAATATTATGAGACGGAAGGTTCAATATCGTTACGAATAATGCTCGATGACGATGATGAAAAAAGAAGATTTCAGATTCACTCTACGATAACAGGAGAGAGCACAACAAACAAACACGAATGTCTTACACATTCCTACGTAGAGTAGAGTTCGGTATGGTACGTGTACTGCGACTTGGTTCGTTCCCCCCCTCCGCCAGCGACCGCACCTCCTCGCATACAACAACAAGGAGAGAAACCACGTCTCCTGCCAGGACGACGCGCGCACTGGCAACCGGGGGGGACGACTGCGATCGCGACAATACAACTCCACTATCTGATTTTCAACAACAACTTCTACTATGGGATTCACCAAGACGATCCTCAAACTCGGCAACGGCAACCTCCCCCGCAAAGGCCAAAGTGTCACAGTTCACTGCACTGGATTTGGAAAAAACAATGACTTGACAAAGAAATTCTGGAGCACAAAAGATCCAGGACAGCAACCATTCACATTCGCGGTCGGTCTAGGTCAGGTCATTAAGGGATGGGATGAGGGCGTGATTGGGATGAGTTTGGGCGAAGTCGCAAGAATACATTGCAGTCCGGATTATGCCTACGGAAAGAGTGGATTCCCCGCTTGGGGCATTATGCCTAACTCTGAGTTGGTGTTTGAGATTGAGGTTCTCTCGTTTCAATAAATTATGTTGATAGATTTGAGGGGGGGGGTTATGAGAAGCTATCTGCACTGGCTAGCGATTTTGTTGAGAAATTTTCAGTATGAGGGATCTAGCTGAAGCTGTTCACTCTTGACATTGGCGGTATGTTACAAACAGAAGTGAATTATTCAGACCAAGCGTTTCTTGAGATTGATGCGCCGAAGTATTTTTCTTTCCGCTGTTTGTCTGCTTGGTCTTTTTTTTCATCTGTTCTTCGACAAATTAAAATAGTATTAAATATCTTATGCCACTCGGGACAATTTTTCATCATCACCGATTCCGGACAAGAATCGATGGAGGTAACACTGAAGGCAGGAGGGGCGAGGCGGCGATGGCTGCACGAGACCTAACAAGTAGGAAGATCGACGTAACTGGCAAGAGGCAACGAGTTATACGTCGGTGCATTCTTGTCTGGTTATTAACCTCGTGGAATGACATGCCTCGCATCGATTTTGGTTCCTTCTCTGCTCATCGTCTAGTTCATTCTCCCCTCCCGTAAACGCCGTCTCCTGGCCCATGGCGACTTCGGAACCCGGAGACAGTGCCGTCTCTGGAGATTTTAAGTCGAGTGCCGCCATCGTTGGATCGATTGCCAATGTGATGTTATCGTTGGAGAGTGGAGGCACCTTTTACGGGAGCTTCATTCACTTGTGAGAGTTGTGAAGTGTCTTTTATAATAACTCGAGCACGTAACGCAAATGTGAACCCATGCCAGATGCTAAACAATTAACTCGAGTGCTGGCAACTCATACAGCCTTTGCAGGACATTAATCTCCTTTTCATCATCAGCAAGTTTCCCACGTTCCATCCATATTCTTCGATTGGTCAGCCCATTACCTTCACGGAGATAACTCTTTGAACGTTGAGCGAGTGGGAGGATGTTCTTGTCAAGGAAAATAATCTGACCTTCGTACCACCTCAAGCGCGGATCTAAGCACATGCCTTTCCTAAAGCAATCGTATAATTCTATGTCTGCGATGAATGGCAAAATTTATCTGAGCTGAAGGAGTAAGAAACTAAATTTGTCATCAACACTGCATACTCACAGAGGCGAAAATTCCACTTTACGAAGTTGGCCCAGCCTTGTAACAAGTGTGCAATATCTGACAGAAGCATCAAATGCTCATTCCTGACACAATGCTGCAGCCTATCATGTGTCAACGAAAAATCAACCCGATATCTGTCGATGACATCGTGGGAAAGACCTAAACCATCCAATAAGTCGGAAAGAAAATGAACACACGGGCAAAGGTCATCGGTGAGTGGATCCAAACGTCTCGACAGGCTTCGTGGCGGCGAATGCTCGATTTTACATTTTCCGGCGTGGCAATGTCCGTTATGAGAATGTTTTGGAATAAAGTCTTGCCGAACTGAATCTTGTCCATCTCGTCGGTGATGATGGCGTCTCTTAGGGATTGATATTCGGTTCAGAAGTATCGACATGTCAAGATCGATCGAATTCCTCTCCGCGATGGGAATATCTTTTGCAAAATTTTCTGACAGAGGGTGAATGGTGTCTCGCAGGATTTGATTGCTCATACCTAAATAGAATGATGAGTATGCATTAATTATCCATGTCAGCAAGAAGAATGGTAGACACGGCAAATGCCGTACAAACAGTTTCATCTGTATGTCCGGCATCATGGATGAGAGCCGAGAACACCATCGAGAAGCTGTTAAGGGGATCTTCGGTCAAGGCAAAAGCGAGAGGTTTGTTCATGAAGGTCATTACATGAATGGTGTGTTCATAACTATGAAACTTGGCATTGCTGTAGGTCTGAGAGATAAGGTCAAAAAACTTGCTGAATTGAATTCTGGTAGAAAGGGAAACGCGACCAAAAACGGCGCTGCTCTTTCTCAGCTCTCTCTCCCCGACCTCCCCAAACAGCCAAAAAAAAACCCTCCGCGCTTTGAACAAGCACTACTGAAAGTATCCACCCAACACACTAGAAATAAACAAGATCCCATCCTGCTTCTAGTAGCCCTACCAAACCACCAACCATACAAGAGTGGTCCCCAGGGCACCCAAAATACTTAATTAAGTACGAATTGCTAAAACAAGTATCTCCATAAATAATTCCCCCATCCCGCAAGATAAGTATATCTGCGTGTAGAGCTCGAAGAGACGGTTCGAACAGTATATGGGTCGCCTAAGTAAATTTTTAGCAGAACATACCAAAAATCTAGGTAGAAGCTACATGGTCCGAACCCCCTAAAAAGTTAAGTATGGCAT
>JALLBA010000353.1:0-12165 GCA_036939675.1 Cyclostephanos invisitatus
AAAAATTGCACTTTATCTCAAAGAGAAAGTTTTGCCTTACTTGGAGGCTAATGACGAGGATGACATACATATATTTAAAGCTTCAATTCAAAAAGAAGCTATCAAAATTGCAGATACATCTTTCGGCGCCACATTCCTCGTGACTATTGGATTCGCGCTAGAAGTCGAAAGCGAAGAATTTCTTGGGTTCCAAAACACGGCTCTTGGTGTAGGGGGCCATGCTGCCAGGTGGAGGAAGACTAGGAAGAATACACAAAACAATTGGAAGCTCGTGGGGGCCGCACTCAACGCTGGCACCACAGGCCGAAAGGCCATGAAAGAAGTTGAGGCCGCCCAGCGTGCTATGGAAGAGAAACGTGCCAATGCAGAACTTGAGGGCGACAAGTCAAAAGTAGGAGAAGAACCATCGATGGACGACGAAGAGCAGGCCAAGGTGGCTGCGCAAAAGTTGGAGGAAACCATCCCCGCTCTCCTAGAACTAGCGTGGGCAATCAACATTCGCGACATTTCACGTACATTGAAGAATGCATGCAAAAAGCTATTTACTGACGCCGAGGTTCCCATGACCACCAGAATTCATCGCGCCGAAGCAATACACTTAATTGGAAATGAGTTTTACAGCATCGGCAAAGCACGGGGTGGGGAGAAGTATAAAGTTAAAGACACGGCGGATATCAAGGCGCGAGCTGAGGTGGCTGTCATGGCAACCATGGCAAAGGCCCAAGGACAGGAAGTATCGGAGGATGATACCGAAGAGATGATCAAGCAAGCGAAGAATATGCGAGCTGATCTGGCAGCAGGCGGAGGTGATTATGGCAAGAATGAAAGCTGAAATACTCTTGGGTCTAGAGGTAGATATGTTTAATCCTGTTGAGCAAGTATAGTTTTCGTAAAATAGATCGGATGTAATCATTGAATATATATTATTCCGACCAGGTATATGTACACGCAGCGACGACACGAAAATGTATATCGAAAAATCCGCCCTAATGCACCAGTGGCGAATGGTCTTTTCATCCATCCACAAAAACACACGCGACACAGAATCGTCTTCATCATCATCATTCTCAAAATCGCCATCAGAAAGAGGATTTCTCCGTTTTTGACAAGACCAAGTTGGGACCCGCTTGTGCATTCCTCTACAGATGATTGGTAAGATTCAAAGTGAGGTACACCTTGGGCTTGGATGCATAGCAAGACATGACCAGGACAGCGCAAGACATGACAAGGACACAACAAAAAATACTGCACGGCGAGAAATGAGCTATCAGAAGGCTTACAATAGATGCTCATAAAACACCAAAAGCAAATAGCACTATCGAGCTCGTTAATAGTCTTTTCTCGTCCCCAACTCTCCAACCAAACTAACAATGAATCTAAGTTCTGAATTCTTCACTTTATATTCAACATTGCACTCTGTTCATGGACAAGAGGCAACCTCCCTTCGCGGCCGCGCTCCTCAAGAGGCTCAAGCTCCTGTTGCGGCCGATGGGGTTAATGCCAAAGAGGTCGTGAATCGCCGCTTGCAGGGACAGAATCAGGCAAGCACGCGAATCATCGACGGTTCAGAGCCTATGCAGTCTCGTTACAGTATTTCGGCCAACACACTTGTGGCGGATCATTGATAGCGAAGGATGTCGTCCTGACCGCGGCACACTGCATCTACCAGATGACTACGGTATTGGGGAGACACAATCTCAACGACAGCGATGGAGAGGAAATCCCCGTCCGGGGAGAGCTGCCCCATCCTGAATTTCAAGCTCATCTTTCTGGAGGGTACTCCTACCGCCGACAACGTCATCCTGGTCAGGCTGAACTCCGATCCATCAATGCCGAGTCTGGGTCAGGATATGTCAGTCATGGGATGGGACGATACAGATCCTCTTCATGACATTCCTGAGACAGTAGATGATAGAGTTTAATACACCAAGTGAGGCTTTGCTGAACATTGAAGTGGGCTATCTATCCGACGAGGAATGCGGAACCATGTCGGGTGTTGAAGCATCAGCACCAGACAGCATGATGTGTGCCAAGAGGTCGAATGGTCAAGGCACTTGCCAAGGCGATTCCGGCGGACCGTTGGTCATCAAGGTCGACGGCAGCGCTTCGGACATACAAGTGGGACTCGTCTCATTTGTTTCCGGACGGGGCTGCGTGGACACAGACATTCCTGACGTAGATGCCCGCGTTTCTCACGCCTACGAGAGGATTCAAAGTGAGGTATGCAAGGGGAGCACATACGCGTCCGAGGCTGGGTTCGATTGCACTGGCTCCACCTCCACCCTTGATAACGTAATTGATTTCGTATCCTATCTGTTTGACGGCAATTAGAGCGTAAGTATAATATAAATGCAGCGTTCAATTCCTCTAACAGCAACGTTCTCGTTATCGGTTGATAGAATCACTACATGACTCGGTTGTTTCAAAAATTTCGCTAACACACCTAGCGAAATGGAGACGAAATTGAATGGCGGTGAAGGATCGTTGGCCTTTCGATATCGCCGATGCGATGCCCCTCGAACAACCCTCGGTTTATCAGTCGGACCGCTTTCTCGTTCTCCTCACCTAATCATCTCGCATCTGTGGATTGAATAATAATCTCCCGCAACGAATAGTGCTGAGTCTGTTTTAAGAGATGTTGTCCATAACTTAGCAAAAGCAAGACGTCTGAACTGAACTATCTGGTGCAAAACAACCATGTGTGCCATGTGGCAAAGCTGTTTTCAGCAAGAGTGTGCAAACTGGTCCCTCCTTCAACTCCCTCTCGAGATCGAACACCATGAGCGAGCTCCGATCTTTCACAGCATCATAGACAAGACATAGCAGATATGCATTCTCTTCTCTCTCCAAGTCTCCATTTCGTTTTGGTATCACCAAGGGCTCGCCCCCGAATCGACGTGGTCCTACCCAATAGACATCTACGTTCTCATTCTTATCGCCTGGGTCCAAGCCGGACTGAACAGTTGCCGATCCGTCAAGCCTAATCTTTGACAAGCCCATGGGAGCACTTGAATCCCCAACAACGTTGCAGCACTGTGCGTATGCGTATGCTGCATCTTTGGTAACGAAATTAGGGTGAACAACGGGGTGCTCCAAGCAGACATTCTCTGCCCCGGGCACTACACACAAATTAACGCATTTCTTGGCGGAAGGATCAACCTCCTAAAAATGGGAGCACATCCAACGAGTGGCGTTATGAAGGATGAAAGAGCATTAGTAGCCGATGACAATGCGCCTGTTCAAATTAATTTTGGGAGAGCAATTGCTTACCATCTTCCAGTAAAACGTAGCGGGGATTTGATGATATTCCGGGCAGAAGCCCCCCCACGCTCCAAGAAAGCTTTTGCTATCATTAGGTGGCCAGCCCTAGAAATAAAATGTGACGATATGTGTGAGTCATCGATGTATTCACATCGTCCCAATCAAGCTCGAAGGGCACAAGTGTAAGCAGGAGCGAGTACGATAATGTACACTCACACTGAAGTACGCTATGATATTGCCAGTTTTCGGGTCTTCATATCCATGCGAAAAATGAATAGAAAAGCATGCGGGGATGTCATGTACCGCAAATGGAGAGAAATCCATCAATTCATCTCCGGACAATGTCGGGCGGGGGAAAACGAACACTTGAACGGGTGCACGCCCATCCATGCTCAAACTCTCGGCGGGCCCAACGGCTCCACTTAGGAACGATAGCTTGTTCAGCTTCAACGAGTTGATTTTGAGGAGAACGTAATGTTCAGTGAGAACCATATCGTGCGGGACGAGATCGACACCCTCGATGCGGTGAGTCCCCGACGCGACCGCGCGAAAACCATCGGAATCATACTCGGTGAGAGTAAGTTCCATACTACCGTCCATGGGGTTCTGAGCCCACGTCCATCCGACCAAATGACCGGTGCGCGGACACATCTTGGGATGGGCCGTGTGGGCCTTCCCACCCAATATGCTCGGCTGAAATTTCTCCGGCAGTCCCGGGATGTAATTCATGGGCTGCTTGCCGCTCGGACAGTTGTTGGCCCCATCGAAGCTCTCTTCCCCCACGGTCCTCAACGTCACGGGATCGAGCCTATAGGGCATGCCCGCCTCCCACAATGCGAAGACTTTCCCACCAAACGCAATCACTTGCGTATTGGCGGTATTCTTGACATTCACCCGAAGGGCATTCGCGGCCATCCGAGCGAGTAGTGGTGGCTTAGCGTCCGGATCGCTGTTCAGTCCCTTCCTCGATGGCTCGCCAAATATGGTCGTTAGGCCACGAGGGGCCGTCCCGAACGTGCCCCTGAATCTGAATTCATTCGACTCTCGCTCCGCGAGGAATCCCTCCGTCTCGACGAAGCGCGAGGTGAACTTGACCCTGGACGTCGATGCATCCTCCGGGGGTCTGAATTCGAACCTCAATACAAGTCCATCGGCGTCCAGGATATGTTGGACCCTTTCTCCATTTATGCCGAATTTTCCAGGTCCTTGAGTTCGCAAAAATAACCCGCGAGGTGAGATATCGATCGATCGAGTCAGAGTCGGAATGGCGCCGAGGTCGACAAGGACCGCGCGACGAAAAAAAAAAACGATGGGGCGAAATTCCGGCCTCACCGATCCTGTATAAAACACCGACCAAATCGTCGGGAATCACCCCGTCCACATCCACAATCTCGTACTCCGCCTCCCCCGTGGTAGGGTCGACGACGAACCCATCCGAACCCTCGCCCTTCGTCGTCATCGTTCGGTCGCACCGACCGTAGGTAAACCACGCCCTGCGCCAATCGTCCATGATGAACGCACCCCTGCCCAGCTCGTCGTCCGATAATCTAGGGTGCGATCCGGAAAGGAAGGCATCGTTTAGGGCGGGAAAGTCGTCCAACTTTCGCGGTTCCGGGTGAAGCTGAGTTGCCCTGGAGAGAGGGGGGAAAGCGAACAGGGATCCGTCAGGAAACGTACACAATGGATGTGAATGGAAAATCACCTTCCAATAATTATATGCCAGCGCAAGTGCACCTCACCCGATCACGGCATGCGTCTGTGCGGGCTTGGCTATTTCCGGGACGAATGCATCGCCCTGATAGCTTTCGCAATATGTTAGTATTGCAACGAGGGAGCAGGTCGCGGCAAGACGCGTCATCTTGTCGGGTCGTAACTCGTCCTGCGTCGGCGTCCGGGTAGGAGTGACGGAAAATCAGATTGGGACTACATTTCTCGTAATAACAAACGCGATACCACGGCCCCAGACAACGTGCTTCAATTGCTACAATATCAGTAATAAGTAGGTTTTTGCGTCCACCTTCGTTCTGACTCAAGGTTGAGGCATAAGAGTGCCGCAGACATGCATCATTCCGCGACGAAGGCAGATTACCATTACAATATCACATCGAACACCAATTCCATCACCGTAAAAATAATAATCTAATAATCAAAGGATGAGGCCGTCCACTGTTATCGTCGGCCTGCTGCAATCGCTGTCGTTGTTATCCGCCCCGACGTCATCGTTTCGACCGTCGTCGCCGCGTCTAGGCGTCGTCCTCCCCCGACGCGCATCTTGGTCGTCGTCGTCGTCGTCATTTCGACGATCGTCGCCGTCGACGGCGCCGCGAGGATCACCGCTCGTCCCCGACGACGGCGACGACTGCGATGGGAACGCGAGGGTGGGAATATGGGGCACGACGTCGTCCCTGGGCGCGTCGGTCGATCCCATCGTCGACGCATTGTCCTCCATCGCATCGCCGATCGGGAGCGTGTCGGTGCTCGCGTTCGTGATACTCGTGCACGAGGCAGGACACTACCTAGCCGCGCGATCGCTGGGGATGAAGGTCGACGAATTCAGCGTGGGGGTCGGTCCGAGACTGTTGGGAATACGACGCACCCCCGTAAATGATGGTGAAGGATACGCCTACGAGAGGATCGTCGACGACATCGACGACGGGGAGGGGGGCGAGGGCGTCCGGGATGGCATCGAATTCAGCCTACGCGCGATACCGCTGGGGGGGTACGTGCGCTTTCCCGAGAATTACAATCGAACGCTCGCGTTCGAGAGGGAGGACGCATGTCGATGGGCGAGGAACGAGGCACGGAGGATGAGGATCGAGCATTCGACGTCATTGGAGAAAGCGTTGGAGTACATGGCGACCATGTCGTTCGTGCTGAACGTGGCGTCGTTCGGGATGTTGAGACGTTGGCAAAATAGGCGGGTGGAGGAACAGCTTCGTTTGGCCGAGGAGGAAATGAAAAGGGCGTCGATTTCGAAGAACAACGGATACGACGCGTCGTCCTTTTGGAATTCCCTGCTGCCTTGGGTCAACAAGAACAAGAAGACGAACGACGGGGTGGTGGAGGGGGGGGGACGAGGAAATTCGAGCGGGGGGCAGGACGATGGATACGACGAGCTGGCGATCCTCAGGGCGGCGGCATCGGACCCGATCATCGATTATTACGACGATCCGAACCTACTCCAGAATCGACCGTGGCATCAGCGCGCGATCGTGCTATCGGGGGGGGTGATCTTCAACATACTACTGGCGTACGCATGCTACCTCGGGGAACTGTCGTGGGGGAGGGGATTGCCATCACCGGTATTCGAGAGGGGGGCGGTGGTCAGCCAAATGCCCGGCAGGGACAGTCCGTCGTACGGACTTCTTAGGCAGGGCGATATCATCCTGTCCGTGAACGACGTCAATGGCGGTGCGATCCATTCCTCCGCATCGGACATCGATTCCAGGACCGGCATTTGGTCGGCCCAGAGGGAGATATCGAACGTCATATCCACGATACGCGAGACGCCCGATGGCGAGGGGGTCAGGCTCACCATCGTACACGGTGGCGGGGAGGACGACGACGTCCGAAAAACATCGGACGAGATATCCGTCTACCCGAGGAGGAACGACGACGGTCTTGCGTCGATCGGCGTCATGCTATCGCCGAATTACAAACGCACGGACACGATACGCGCGTCGTCCGTATTGGATGCCATGACCAAGGCCGGGAATGCGGTATGCGACCTAACGTACGATACGGCCAGGTCGATATTGGGCCTGCTCGTTGGCGCACTCCTCGGTAAGGGCCTGCCGGCGGGCACGAGCATGTCCGGACCCATCGGTGTCGTGAGATCGGGTGCCGAGGTGGTGGGTACCTCCGACGTATGGGCGATCGTCGCCTTCGCGGCGTCCATAAGCGTCAACCTCGCCGTCGTGAATTCACTGCCGTTGCCCGCGCTCGATGGCGGACAGCTCGCGTTCGTGCTGGCCGAGGCGGCGGTCGGCCGACGCATCGATCAACGCGTCCAGGAGGGGATAAATGCCGCGGCCCTGACCATATTGCTTTTCATCTCGTTCGGCACCGCCGTCGGGGATGTGACGTCCATTTTCAGATAGGCAAACGGAAATTGTTCCTTGGGAGGAATGTAGTGTATGGTAGAATGCGATGTATATTATTAATAATATTATACAACCTCATTCTGATCCGCTCACGCATGATGCTTCTAGTAAACACCTGTGGACCGGCTTGCCATCCATCAAGCACGCGACCTCCGTTTCTGTCCTTCCGCATAATGGAAGCAACGGCTTCGCACTCCAGAATGTTCCGATGGCCCTCTCCCCACCCGCATCGACATATCTCTTTGCCCTTTGCGTCGCGATGTCCAAGGATTTCACAGGATACGCGACGGCGACAGATCGAAATCCAGCTTTCCCCGATGCAGCATTCCTCATGTGAACGGCCACGTCCTCGCAATTGGATTGTATGAGCAATCGACCGTCGTCCTCCTTCGATAGTGTATCGCGCGCCAGGGATAATAAATTCCCCGTGACCATGAAATCGTCGCTCGCGGCACCCTCTGGAAGTTGCGAATTGTAACCCCTCCGAGCCGCCGAGGACGATGCGTCGCCATCATCGTTGCTCGCGTCGTCATTCCGAAATCGATACGGCGTTGGGAATTGCAGCATGACCAATGCCACCCTTCCGGGATACGTTTCGCTTATCCTCGACAAACAATTCTCCGCCGTGTCGACCGCGAACGTCACGTATCCACCCAGGCCCCATCTAGACCGAACGCATTGAGCGTATCCCACGGCGAGTCGACTGAGATCCACGCCGATGAAGTTGCATCCCTTCCAGTCGATTCGTAATTCGTCGTCGCAGTTTTGGCCGTCACGGGATCCCGACGTGGCGAGGCCGAGGATCGATACGCCCATACCACAGCCGATATCAACCACCAAGGGCCGGGATGGATCCTCGAACATCGTATTCCAATCGTATGTATCGACTTTGCCATCGTCCCCGCCCGATGACGACGTCAATGATACGCCATCCGATGTCGGCGACTCTCTATATTGGCCATCGAAATGACGAGCGGCATTACGAAAGAACGCCCGTTGTTTCCTCTGCCTCGTCGAGAAACGCCATAGTCCCAATAACGACCGATCCGAGTGCAAGCCATACGTATCGTTCCTCAGAGACGATATGATGCCTCCGTAATCGATGCCGCCAACCCCGCCGACGTCGTCGTCGTCGTCGGCGGCGGGAGAATCGATGTCATCCTCGGTCTCATCGCGATTAGTACGTCGTTTCGATGATCCATCCATCCCCCCCCCCCCCCCCTCCATCATCTTCGCCTCGAGGCAATCGGCCGCGACTCGGAAAAGCTCCCCCGCCGCCATTCGAGACGAAGTACGCGACGATCCGCCATCGTCGCCATATCCGAATCCGGCCATGGCGATGCGCTCGACGATGTGCAATACGTCCTTCGATCGACATCCGGCATTCGTGCCGAATCTGCGCAGCTCCAACGCCGATATCTCGAGCAGGTTATCGTACAGAGACGCGTCGCATACGCCCGCCAATGCGAACCACAGGGCGGCATCGGCGGCCTTTCGACCGTGCAATTCCCCCGCCCCACCGAACGACGTCGTCGTGGCGGTGGATGCAGTCGTCGATCCTCCGTCGGGGGGGGATGGTAGGAGGAACGACATCATCGCCCTCCTCCTCCTAAGGCGAATCAATCGGTTCGACGCGCGTCGAACGATATCGTCCAATGCGCTCGCGTCGACGCGCAATCCGTTTTCGGAGGCACGGATCGACGTTCCGAGGGCGATGTGCGCCAATCTCAACACGTCGTCGTCGTCGTCTTCGTGGTGGTGGCGGTGGCGGTCATCCACCCCATCATCGTCCGTCGAGGGATTGGCGTCGTATTTCGCATCATCGTCGAATAACGACATCGGATCGCCAACGGGGACCAAATTCCACGTCGATTCCCCCCCCCTCGATCTGGGCACGTCCGTGATCACGATCCTGCATTCCAGGCCTCGATGGACCACGTCGTCGTCGTCGTCGTCGTCGTCGACTCGATCGACGACGTCCCGTCCGTCGTCGACGATGCGCCTCCCCCTCCCCCCTCCTCCTCCTCCTCCTCCTTTCGCCGTCATCGCATCGAATGCCGCCCCCGACGACGGCGACTCATTCGCATCCACCGCCGCCCCCGCATTCGTCGCCATCGCTCGGGATATGTCATCCCGCGTCACGACCAGCGTCGTATTTTCGATGCGACGTCGCAATTCGTCCGCGACGTCGTATTCCCCCGCATATCGCGCCATCGATCTCGCGCGGACCATGTCGTCGATGCGCATGCGTTCCCCCGTCGATAGGGAATCGACGAGCGGATTAGTACGACGATGTTGGTACGACGACGACGACGGGCGATGATGCGACTCGTCGTAAGCTCCACGCGATTCGTCGTCGGCGGATACTGCGACGTGCGGCACGACGTTGGGTATTACGATCGCGTATGACGGGCGCGATGCGGATGAGGTCGAGGCGCGGGGGACGACGCGACGGCGATGGGACGACGGCGGATGATGACGATCCCAATCGACGACGTAGGATAGGGCGAGGGGGACGGCGTCATTCGACGATGATGATATGAACGGGAGAATGAATTGGACGATGACGATTCCATCGATGCGGCGAATCATTTCCGCGATGTTGTGCTCCCCGCGGTTGCGCGCCGCTGGAGGAGGGCCGGCGGGACGTGCGGCACGGTGTGATGGGTGCGATGATGGTGGTGTGATAGATATGGATGTGAATTTCCCTTGCGTGTGTGCGCTTTTGTTCAAGTACTTTTGAGTATGAATTCCAACGTGGAATTACCATATGGATTCCGAAAGTTCCGTTAGGACCACGTCGATCCAAAAAATTATCCGCCTGCGAAGAGCGAGAGAATACTACCTAGGGCCGACGATGAGCCCACACAATCCTCAGTCGCCCAACCCCCACCAAAAGAGAGACCTGGCAGTAACAGTAGAGGCAACGGCCCGAAATCGCTTGATGGGCAAATAAAGGCAGGTCGAAACTACGATCGCCCTCCATATATTTTCGCTCGCCCCCGAACCGTCCCGAGTCTCCCCTCTTCCGCGGCACCGCTATCAAGAGAGCGGTCCAGTCGGGTTTCGTATCTACCCAGTCATCATGTCGTCATGCCCGAGCGCTCCCGGCGCGCACCTGCGGAATCTCGTCCTCGACGCGAATATCGCGCACGGCGACAGGGTGGCGTGTCTGAAAATGCTCCGTATCATCGTCGGGAACCTATGCGATCCGAACAAGGCCGACGATCCGAAATATCGTCGGCTGAAATTATCGAACGAGAGGGTCCGGTCCAGGATGATGCCGTGTCGTCCGCATTCGTTGGAATACGTCATGTCGCTGGGATTCGTCCCGACGTCGGGAGGGGGTGGCATCGACGGCGGCGGCAGTAGTACGGAGGAGGAGGAGGTGGGGAGGGAGGAGGAGGAGGAGGAGGAGGAGGAATGTCTGCGGCTACCGTCCGACGCATTCGCCGTCTCGAATGCGATGGCGTCGTTGGCGGAGCTCGATGACGCGATTGACTCGCTCGTTCCGGACGGCGGCGGCAGTGGAGGCGTCGCGTCCGTCGTACCCAAGCGGGAGCGCGATGGATTGAAATCCTCCTCCTCCATCCCCCCCTCCTCCGCATCGACCGTGCGTATTTCGGAGAAGGAGAAGGCGAGGATGCTCCTCGAGAGGAAACGACAAATGGAGGCGAAGGACGCGAAGGACGCGAGGCGAAGGACGACGGAGCTCATCAAACAGGGTGAGTTGTTGGAAATGAGAGAGAGAGAGGGAGGGAGAGGGAGAGAGAAAGAGGGAGAGGAACCTCGCATCCCCCGCTCTCCCCCCTCCCTCCCCCGTCCGTGTTTTCGCCCTCTCTCGTTCGTTACTCGTGTTCCCTCATGCCATCCTACCTCGATCGTACCACGCTCTCCGATATAATATCCCCCACGGGTGTGCATCTGCCGCACGAAAAAAAACAACAACAACAGACAAATACGTTCGCGAGAATGATGCGAATTGGACCTCCAAGCAGAGCGCGGCATGCGTCAAGAGCGGAGGTGGGATCAGTACCTTTCGTGATAAATACGGCGAGAATTAGGGATCGATAGAGAGAGAGAGAGAGAGAGAGAGAGATGGACGGGGAGAGGAGATTTTGCCGCACACATTACAGGATATGGTGTGCTCTTGTATAAAGGTTGGAGGGTGGTATCGTATTCCCGTCCCACCTCGCCTTGGCAATGATACAGTTTCTATTACATGAGACGACGAGGACACCACCAAAGCATGTAAAGTTGTGTCTCACGTGTGGCATTCATGGAATGGGGCAAGGCATTCCTCAGAACACCAGCATTAGATATAATTATAGTACCATATCGTAGCACATGAAAGAGTTCGATTCTCGCCCGTGTGTTCGCTTAGCCATTATTTGTTTCCGCCCAGTATGGTAGTTTCGCACTCGCTGTCTCGATCATTCACGTCCTAATGGATCTTCCAAAGGGGATCGGGGGAGGATAATTGGACAAACAAACAAAAATTCGTTTTTCCTCGATTCATCGCCTCGTGCGACATTCCAGCTTCCGGGGTGAATAACACCACACGCGATGATGTTTTCTTCGCGCCGCGAATCATAGGGATTACGCATCCGCCCCTCATCGGTGGTCTCGCGATGGGATATCGAATTATCGTCATATATACTGTGGCATCCTATCCCGCCCATGGAAATGAACATTCACACGTGCACCGTTTCGATGCTCGATCGGGGCGCCCGCCTCACCCAAATAGGGGGTGCGACCGATCCCTCGCCCGTTAATTCCCTGGGGGGGGGGGGGGGGGGGG
>JALLBA010000354.1:0-19868 GCA_036939675.1 Cyclostephanos invisitatus
CCTGTTCATCCTCGCAACAACGTCGATTGCCATTGGCGGGAGAGGGGAGGGGGGAGGGATGTCGTCCACGTCGCCATCGAAGAGTTGTGTGAGTGACGATGTTGGAGAGAGAGGGGGGGGGGGACGACGACGACGACGGCGACGGGGGGGGAGCTGGCACCCAACAATCAACATGAAGGTGTTAGAGAACTAGGTGTTAGAGAACTGACCGGCGGACGTTGCTTTTCGTTGTCATGACAACATCGGCGGGGGGAACTGCAACAGGCGATGTTCCTGTTTTTCCTGCGCCATCGTCGTTTCTGATGACGCCGAGGCTGTTCGAGTAGCGTCAGACATTCACCATGAATCGTGGTCTGTGTTGTCGTTGCTGGGCATGTCGCAACAATATTGACGGCCGTTGTCAGGGTAGGGGGGGAGGAGAGAGGAACGTCAATGGAGTCATTTTTATTCGAGCCGCATGTTCACAATAATGTGTGCGACAGAGGGGGGCAGGGGGATGGCGATGATAATGGAGGGAGGGGGGAGAGGAGGTTGTGCCGCTGTCATCTTCGTCATAGCTGTTGAACGGCACAGGTGTAGATGCAGAGGGATCAGGCGCAAGGGGTGCGCCAAGATTGCGGAGGACGATGACTGGATGGATGCAATCAAGGAGTGACTGTGCTTTTTTTAGCTCGGGGAAGACCAAAGGTATGGCCCCCGGTATTCTTCGGGCTTTTTTCACATACATTAAAACTAAGCCTACGTTAGATGATACATTAGTTAACATTAAGCCATCATTCATTTTGTTATAATGTCATATTTTGTATCTCCACTAGGTGACGGAATCAGAAAATACCATGGTAGTCTAGAATTTTGTTGGCTCGCATGAGGGTTTTTGGTTTAAGATGGTTTCTCACTCATAAGAAAAGTACGTGGGAATTTGTAGGTACTTGCCATTACAGACCCCATCACGTCACACAAATACATGTGTACACTCGGTTACAGAGTACACAAAGTGTACCTAAACCCTGCTGATAATACCATACTTACGAAAACTGCCACAGTAACTGCCAGTAACTGCCAGAAACTGCCAGTAGCTGTATAACTGCCAGTACCTTCAGACGTGTCAGGAAACCTGCCAGGAACTGCCAGTAACTGCCAGTACCTACAGACGTGTCAGGAAAACTGCCAGTAACTGCCAGACCTGCCAGGATCTGCCAGGATCTGCCAGTAATTGCCAGTAACTGCCAGTAACTGCCAGTAACTGCCAGGACCTGCCAGTACCTGCCAGTACCTGCCTTCGGAATACCAACAACAGCAACACCTACTACTCAAAGCCCCAAGTAACATTCCTAAACCATCACTTTCCACATCCAATCCTACGATTTCCATCCCCACCTCGAAACCAATGACAGCATCGCTAACTCCTACAGCATTACTTTCCACATCCAATCCTACGACTTCCATCCACACCTTGAAACCAACTACAGCATCACCAGCTATGATCATGATGACACAGGTAAAAGGTACGATGGGTTGTGTGCTACTGACCAAACTCAGTGATGATATCCTAGAAAATTGGAATAAAGCAAAACACCAGGAGAACGAGTTCAAACCGGCAAAATGTTTCGACGGTCAAGAAATTGATCCGTCAAAACTTTGTCACATTTACCAAAAAAAATCGTTTACTGAAACAGCTGAACAAATTCATTGTACTTTACACAACCACATCAAATTTGACAGCGTTTCGCTCATGGCTAAATCTAAGCACATCAATTGATTTCAGAGGTGGCATAAAGAAAAAATAATGACAACAATCATTGTCAATATAGGTGTGCATGTAATTAAGAACTAATGATATTTGTTCTATCGACATTGATAGTATCAGTGTTCATATCCACATCGGCTTGCGGAGGATTTGATGTATCAATCAAATCCGACTTCCTCGCGGAGCGGTATTTTTATCCTACATTAATACGTACTACTACGATACATATCTACCAACATAGCAACACTGATAATATTATTAAGCCGTCTGTCTGATTGTACATGTGCAGAAGAGCCGCAGGCCCGATCGGCTTGTCATACTCTAAAATACCTATTTTACCTAATTTACCTCAAGAAAAATAAGTAAATTGGCGCACTCCAAAAGAGATAGAAATTTTACCCATGACCCGAAAATACCAATCGGTCATTAGGTAAAGTAGGTAAAGTAAAAAAAAACCTGATTTTCCTCGAAAAAAAAAAAAGTAATAGGTTTTTCAAAATAGGAAAATGCAACCTAGATGATGATGAACCCGGCCAACATGATGCTCTTTGACATGATGCCCCTTCTGCCTGGCAGCATGGGGGGCATGGGCATGCACAGCATTGCCGAGGCTGCTGCCCAGTCTGCCGAGCAGGCTGCAAGGCGCAAGTCGAGCACTCAGGCAATCGATCCGGCCCTCGTTGAGGCCTCCAAGGGTCCATTCCATTGGCTCCAGAAGCCCACCTTGCTTGCCCTTGATGAGGACAAGGACTGGCTGACTATCCTGCACTGCTTTTTGTGCAAGAACTGCGTGGAGGTCTTTACCGCCACCGCCCTCGGCGTTCAGACCCCCTCAAAGGGCAAATGCAAGCCCATCCAGATGGGTCAGGTTGGGATACGATGTCCGCACTGCCATGAGGGGAGCGTGGACACCGACCCAAACCAGGAGCGTGGTTCTGTCTGCTACCCTGTCGCGCTGAGCAGCATCTACAATGCCACCATGAACCTCCTAAGGTGTCATCTGCACTCATGTCCCAAGGTGCCCACGCACATTCTAGAGAAGTACATCGGACTCAAGAAGGATGACGCCCGCAGTGGCACATCTAAGAAGTATTGGGTGGAGAGCGCCAAGAGTATGGGATTTGTGGATACCCTGCAGGGCATCAAGTTAAGCATGAAAAAGATGCCACTGCCACCAAGTATGAGCGAGAGTCAAAACCAGACAAAGGAGGCCAGAACACGGATCGAGAACGAAACAGATTAAGATGGTGATGGAAACGAAGAAGATGCCGCCGACAAGTCAAAGGCAAGTGACGATGCCGAGGATAAAGTGGATGTTGATGAGCATACGGATGATGGAGATGACAACTTGGCAGATAGCAAAGATACGGGCTGTGTCAAAAGGATAATGTTGATGAAGAGAAGGGGGATAAAATAGCTGGGAGCGAAAAGAAGAAGAAGCATCAGCTTGCGGATGCGCCGCCACTAGTGATCCCTGAGGACGAAGCCACCGCCACATGATTCACATTCTTACTCCTAAGTCAAATGCAGCTGTGTGTATTTACCGAAGCTGATCATTTAGGTAAATGCAAGGGGCTGCCCACCGGTTTTGCAGGACTCGCGTGTAGACATTGCTTTGGCAGGTACGGCTCTGGAAGATTCTTCCCGAGCTCCATCAAAACATTGAGTGACACTTCCAAGACCTTGAATGTCCTTTGCAAACATATGTCACGCTGTCGCAAGCTACCCAAGGATACCTTCGAGTTGCTCGAGGTCGCCAGGATAACGCATGACGAGGACTGTGCCAAAATGAAATTTGATTCTCAGAGGGCATTCTTCCGGAAGAAATAGAACCGTTTGCATGATAACCATCCCGATGGCGCTGTAATCAAGCCTCCACCTTGCAAGTCCTCGACCACCAGTGTAAACGGCGGATTGCGACAACTAGGCAGGAAGGGTGTGGGCATGGGCAATGGTGATCTCGGTCAGGCAGATAATGCCATGGCAATTCATCGATTGGGATATTTCGGCATGGGCACGAACGGTATGATAATGCCACAAGTTGGGATAGGTGGACCTATGGTAATGGGTAGGAAGCATTCATGGGCATTGGCATGGGGTGTGCACCACATAATATAATGCCCCATCCCATGATGATGGGTGGAGGGATAGAACATCAACAGATGATGGCCCGGATGATGGTAGGGGGGTACCAAGCAGCATCTTATGTGGGGCCCGACAGTGAGCCCCTAATAAAATCTTGTGAGGCTCTCTGGCTCATACGCTACAACGAACTTTTGAATGTGAGTAATCACGTGTTATTGTTCACCCTTCAATTGATGAATTTAACTTCTGATCTTTTGCTTATTCCTCAAAATAGTTTTGTACAGAGCATGGCCATTGTCGTGTCCCTCACGGCTATTCTTCCAATCGAAAATTGTCATGGTGGGTCATGAACCAACGCGCACAATGGTCACACCAAAATCAGGGCAGATTGGTTATCAGATGAACGTATCCGGATGTTGAATGATATTGGCTTCACTTGGACCCCAGATTTGAAGAAGGAGAAGAAAAAGAAGAGGAAGGATAAAGATAACGACAAGAGTTACTCAGAACATCAGCTGCTATTGCAGGGAATGAGTGAAGGACAACTGTATCCTCACCAACCATCACAGCATGTGCCAAAAACTTCCCACAACACGATGGCGCTTATTCCCCACCCCTGCTATCCATCAATGATGGCACCAAAGGATTTATACAATATGCTGGAGGCATGGATGCGGGGTGGATGCCACAGAACATGATGCACAATGACACAATGACGAACGGAACTATTGATCCTACAATGATGGCGCATGATGAGATGCCTCCGCTGCCAAATGTAGAGCCTCGAGATATTAATGAATATGATGAGTGCTACATAGTACCGGTGTAGGGCCGCATGATGCATACTTACGAGGGAGTCACAATAACTAGGACCTAGAGTTATTTCTAAGAATATTCATTCCCCAAGTTATGGTGAAAAGTAGCCAGCCTTTGACCCCCCCACCACACCCACCCACCCACCAACGGCCGACCGACCGACCGACCGACCGCGACCGACCGGGGTAAAATTTTCCATTCCATATGATTTCGGTCTCTGGATCGTTATCGTTTGATGGGTATCATCATTGAGAATTCTTCCGTAGTCTCCCTGGCCTGTCTCTCCCTGCCATTGGCCTCCGCCCTCCTCCTGTGCCCTCGAACACTAAAGGCCAACAGCAGCATCCAAAGTCCGCGGCGAAGGGTGCGATAAAAAAAAATTACGTACACTGTGTGGCATCTACCATACACCATTGTAAGATACCATAATAACATGATATGGTAGTACATACGTATCTTTTTGGGCGTTCCTCGTCATTGGGAGCACACCCAAAGCGAGTCGAGAGCTGTCTCCACGCCCCGTCATTTCCGCCGCACCATCAACAGTAGTCAACCGCAGCGGTAGCAGTAGCAGTAGCAGTAGCAGTAGCAGTAGCAGTAGCACGGGAAAAAATCATGGACGTAACGCTATCAATAGTGAACGGCGCGATCAAGGTCGCGTCTCCTCAAGTCGTGAAAAGTCCGAAGAAGAGGAGGGGTGGGTCGTCGTCGCCCCAAGTTCGAGCTCAACGAACGAACAATAGCGACGATGATTACGAATCGCCCTCAAAACGAGGAAGGCGCAGCACGCCGGTGATGTTTCCGTCCGCCAGCAGCACCTCGGCATCGGCTGCAGCTAGGATGGTCAGCAATGCGAAGAGGTCCCCCCCCTCCTCATCGAGGATGAGGCCCCCCCTCGCTCATTCTCCTCCGACGCCCTCTGACGCTCCCATCGCCTCCTCCTCCCGCTCATATCCCCTGAAGCCCGTCCTCGAAGTAGGCGCCGTCGTATACGCCGCCTACTGGCCCCCGACCGACGCGTCGCGCTCGTGTGTACCGTCCTGGTATCCGGGCGTGGTATCATCGCGCCGGTGGAAGGGGGATTATCCCGACGATCGCATCCAACCATTGAAACCAGGACGAGGCACATCGCAATCCTCCTCGATTCCCCCATCCCACTCCCGCGGCGTGCGCGTGTACGACATCGACTTCGACGATGGAGATGTCATCACCGACGTACCGGATCTTTACGTTTTCCCCACAGAGGAATACCTTCTGAGCCTACGCTCCTCCTCGTCCCCTCGTCCCACCGCGACCGACGGATCGCCGTCGTGGCTGGGAGTTACCAACGTCACCGCGTCCGATCTGTACGACGGCGGTAACGATTACGATTACGACGAGTATTCGAAGATCGTGGGATGGTACGTCGTAACCATCGATGGCGTTCGTCGGTCCTACTCGTTGTTGTCCGATGCCCTTCGCGCGTACGATGCGGACGTCGTGCGCAAATGGAGGGACGGTGGAGGATGCGGCGGGGGGGGAGGAGGAGGAATAACGAAGATGACGAAGTCCGATTTGAACCTCCCCGAGGATTGGACGGGATTGCTGTCGTTCGACGACGACCGTACCACGAGGAACACATCGAGGGTATCGAAGATCGACGAATCTGCCGTCACCGTCAGGGGAGACCTTGATGGGATTAGGAGGTCGAAGGAGTGCGATTGGCATCGCGCCCAGCCTCCGCAGGATATGGAGGCATCGACGTCGACGAACGAAACATCCCACGGGATAGTGTTGGTCGAAGGAGCGCAGCATGCAACGAAAATCCTATCATTGGCGGTGGATGGACCCGTCATCGTCCACGCGCCTCGATTGCCTCAGTTCGACATTCCGGAACTTCTTACGAGTAGACGGTCAAAGTCGAATGGAAGTGACTTCGATGTCCATGCCTTCTGCGTTTGGAGGGGGAACGAGGCGGGAACGAATAAGCCCTCGTCGAACACTAACATTATCCCCCCCGTGATTTGGAATTTTTCGTCGAAGGATGAGGAGGGTAGGATGAGCGTAGTACCAACGAGAGATGGTGACGGAGAAGGATATGCCGATACCGAACCCGCCAAGGTCTGCAAGGTAGCTAGGCGTAAAACGAAGCCCATCATCAAGGAGTCGATCATCGATCACACATACATCGATTATTCCCAGGTGGAAGTGAATGAATCGTCGAAGGACGACGGTTCTCACGCCCTATTCCCCGCGAAGCTACACGAGATATTGAGCAGGCCCGAGAATCAGCACATCGTTCGTTGGCAGGTGAGCCGTACTCATGTCTTTTGTGGCTCTTCGTCTTTAGGTATACGCCGTTCGAAAATTCGCCTCAACCCATATCATGTTGATGCCTTCCAAGCAGCCCCATGGAAGGAGTTGGATGATCTTCGTAAGCATCATTATTGACTCTTGAAAACTCATCATCTTTGCCCCGCGCCATCCCTTCATCCTATTGTATCCATCATGTCAACTCCATACTAGGATAAGAACCTTCTGTCAAAAGTTATATGCCCGAAGTATTTTGCACATGCCAAGTTTGAGAGCTTTAATAGATCTGTGAATGGATGGGGATTCAAGGTAGGCCCAATCTGAACACGGTTCGAAGTTCATACATTCTATTTTTCACTCACGCCACTATCTCGCAATTCCCACTCTCCTCAAGCGCATATTGAATCCAGGACCAGTGAGTGTCCAGCATGTTTGCTCGCATCTCTCCTTTCGTACATCAACATTCCCCTCTCATCATTCGCCATCCTCACTTCTTATGCTCTTTTTTTTCAGGACTGCCGATCGTACTATCATGAGTGCTTCCTGAGGGGACGACCCGAGCTTACGAAACTGGTGCAACGCCTAGTCAAACCGGGCAAGCGATTGCCAAATAAAGCTGGCGAGCCCGACCTCTATGAAATAAGTATGATGCATCCTCTCCCTCTGACGTCATTAGAGGAGGGGATCTCGACGGCCCTTACGCCCCTACACGATCATCAACCCATTAAAACGAGTTCATGGTCCTCGCAGCATTCTCAAGGCGGCGGTTTCCCCCCTGAACATCGTCAAGCTGCGCCCTACCCTCAGCAGCAGTCGCAGGGAGTGAGTGAAGGACAACCATATCATCCCCGACCGTCGCACTCATTAAAGGAGAGGATCTCGACGGCCATTTTGCCCCAACATGATCGTCAACCCATTCAATCGAGCGCATGGTCCTCGCAGCCTCAAGACTTAGATTTCTTCCCCGAACATCCTCAAGCTGCACCCTACCCTGAGCTTCTATTGCAGGGAGTGAGCGAAGTTCAACCACATACTCACCAACCGTCACCGCATGTGCCATCCTCTTTTTACAACCCGATGGCGTATGTCTCCCACCCCTACTATCGACCAATGATGGCGCCACAAGGATACATACAATATCGAGTAGCCGGAGGCATGGATATGGAATGCATTCCGCAGAACATGATGCACAATTGCACGATGACGAACCGAAGTATTGATGCTACAATGATGACGCATATTAGCGGAGGGCCTCCAATGGATTATCAACCTATGAGTGTAACGTACGCACCTTCGCAAGCAACAGTTCAAATAATCGATGGGGGGGGAGGGGGGGGTTCTCACGGCTGTCGTTCCGTGTGCGTCAATGGAAAAGCGAGTTTGTCCAAGCAACCGTCAAAACAAGATGGGGCCGGAGATGAGACGCCTCCGCTGCCAAATCTAGAGCCTCAAGAGATTGATAAACATTATGATGAGTGCTACGTAGTACCGGTGTAGGGCCACCTGATGCATACGACCAAGGAAGTCAATAGCTCTAGAGAACCTATAGTTTTTGCTAAGAATATTCATTCAAGTTTTGATGAAAAAAAGTAGCCAGCCTTTGTTTTCCCTAGGCTGATACTGATTGGATCTCAAACCCACTAGCCATAAGAAGCCAACGCAATCACCGGCGATGCCTACGGGACCCTGCAGATTACAGCTCTCTTCATTTGTGGTGGAAATGCCGACTTATCCCCCCCTCTCCCCCGACCGACCGACCGACCGGGGTAAATTTTTCCATTCCTTATATGATTTCGGTCTCTGGATCGTTATCGTTGGTGGGTATCATGGAGAATTCCTCCGTCGCCTCCCTCGCCTGTCTCTCCCTGCGCTTTGCCTCCGCCCTCCTCCCGCGCGCGCGCACGAAAAAGGCCAACAGGAGCATCCCGATGACCGCGGCGAATGCGATTATCAGAACGAATACGATCCCATCGACGCGACGAGACGAGGACGATCCGTCGGTCGATGCCATTTCCGCCGCCGCGGTAGTCGAGGAGGAGGACGAGGTCGATGTGGCGGCTGGCGCCCCCTCCCCCCCCTCGAGATACTCGCAGTGCGATCCGACGTACCCCGTCGGGCAGATACAATCGACGTGCATTTGATTATCGAGGACGATGTCGGCGCAATCCCCCCCGTTGGTACAGAAGGAATGCTTGCTGAGGCTCCCGAGGGTCATGCAGCTCTTCGTCGCGCCGTATTCGCATCGCAGTCCGGCGTAGGGATTGCCGTCCACGACCGCCTTGGTGCAGCTGCAAGTCTCGGATCCCCCCCCTTCCTCTTCCGAGGCCGGGATGCACTTTCCTCCGTTCTCGCATCTCTTGGAACAAGGCACGTCGCAGTGCTCACCGATGTATCCGGTGTCCGAACAATCGCAGCTCGGGCCGAGGGGGGGGGAGGGGGAGGAGGAGGAGGAGGAGGAGGAGGAGATGGTGGCGGTGGAATCCGCGGTCGGCTCGATGCACATTCCGTCGTTGCATCCGCCGCAGTCGGCGTCTGCGACTAGGATGCGGGGGAACGGATTTCGAGAGTCGGAGGGGGGGAGCATGAGGATGGACGTCATGGTGATTTTTTTTCGTCGTTGTTTGCCGGCAAAGAATGACGGCTTGGGGTTCGGATGCTAGCTATCCTGCGGAGGAACTCTTTTTCTAGCCTCGGATTTTTTCCAACGCGCAGCTTTTCCACCGACGACCCACGACTCTCAACTTGTGTGAAAACCACAAGATCATGAGCTCCTCCCCCACTGGAGGAGTTGGGAGCGAAGTGGTACATAAGAGAGAGGCAAGGAAAGCCAAGTAATTGCACTACGGAATAAGCCAAACATAAAACCATGGTAAGGAGTCTGGTGTCTCTTGTTCAATTTCACTCGACGATTGTCATTTTTTCTCGGATGAAGAACGGCGGTGGGGAGGAGCTAAATTGAGAGCCGCCATGTCAAGCGAATGCCCAAGATTGCGACATCATACCAAACCCCGACCCCCCGCCGCCTCCCTAATTGATATTAACATTTTGCGTCGAAAATCCAATATAATATAATAGGCCGACGTACAGTACTGGGATGACACGCTAGCCGACGAGGTCGCGTCCATACGACAGCTCCTCAACGAGGCGAACGCGACGTTGGAGTCAACTGCGGGCAAGGCCACGGCCCTCGATCGCGCCGAGAAGAAGCTACGCGCGGCACAGGGAACGGCGAAGTCGTACAAGATGGAAACGCGCCTCGTGTCCGACCCCCGACAGAAGCGCGAATACGAGAATAAGCTATCGCGACTCACGGAGGAAATGGGCACGATCGCGAACGACCTGAGGGCGCTGCGGGGGGGGGCGCAGCGCGATCAGTTATTCGTGGGCGCGAGGAGCGGCATCGGCCGTTCCGTGGAAGGGATGTCGGGGGAGGAGGCGGGGGACATCATGCTAAGCGACATGAACGAGATACAGGACAAGACGAAGTCGTCCTTGCAAAACACGAAGGGCATGGTCGCCGCATCGAAGGAGGTGGGGGAGGCGACGATGGAAGAGCTCCTTCGACAGCGGGAGCAGATACGCACGATCGACAACGAGGCGATGAGGATAGAGGATAATCTCAACAGGGCCGACAAACTGATTAAGACTTTTGGCAAGAGGATGGCGACGGACAGATTCATACAGTGCTTCGCTTGCGTTAATGTGCTATTGCTGGTGGGGGTGATCGGCTACTTCGTTTTCAAGAATAGTACGAAGGACGAGGGGGGGGGGAATAACGTCCCGGCGAATCCCGTGGGCGGTGGGAGGTCGTTGTGGGGCTTGAGACATGGAGGCATTAATGATTGGTAGAACCTACCTAATAATTACCTCACTGTTTAGGTTCTCTAGTACCTACTACTCTCTCTCTCACTACTCAAGAGATGCTGCAAACTATCCCCTTCTTTGATTTTTCGCCCTGCATGTAACATGTCTTGTACTTCAAAGAGAAAATGGTCAAGATAGCTTCTCCAAAAGAATTCATCATTGCTACAGGTGACGTCATCGCCATCAACTGTCATCATTAGAAGCATTATCTCGCGGCATTAAAATTCCGGAATCGGTGTCGGGACCACCTGTATCATTGACGTCAACAGCCGGAGATGTTTTTCCGGAGTCGTTACGATTCCCTTGTCTTACGTTCGAGTACCATATGCCAAGCACGATAGTCGCAGTCGTGATTCCAATCCACACCCAATACGCTATGGAAACCTTGTCCTCGATGATTTCATCGACCTCAAACTTTTTAGAGAAGACCTCAATGCCATCATACATCTGCCAGAATCCGCACGCCAGGAGCGCCGCGCCAATCAAACGATGACCACTCTCCCAGCTTCTGCGAACGTTTGTCTTTTTTCCGTCCGAGCCAGGGTTCGGAAGATGGGGGCGGAATATACCGCCAAGGACTTGAAAGGTCGTCAAGATGAACATTGCCAACCCCATCTGTTGATGTTCGTCATCAAAGTGGTCAATCCCTTCCTTCGTTGTGTATGAAACTGCAATTGAAAAAAGAGCAACAAATAGAGCAAATGCGGTAGTGTTGAAAGCCCGGTGCAGACTGAACCAGAGTGTCCCTTTAGGCAGGAGGTCTCGAAACAGTGATGAATTCACGGCGGAGGGTACCAGCACTCCCCATGCAAGGAAGGCTAGTATGCCATGAGCAAGCCACGCCGACATATTTCGAGCTTCTACCTCATCTGTTAATCCGCTCGACAGGTTGAGATCAATAATAGAATCCTCTTCAACAGCAAAAGCGCCTAAATCCACGCGAAAAGAAACATCGATTGTATGAAACCCCAGTTCACTTTGCCCCCTTGCGTGGATGAAATCATTCTTGGCACCAACCAGGATGGGTACCTCCCCCTCCTCGATCAGCAACTTGGTGAATTTCATTATCATCATCCCGTCGATCTCGGCGATGGAAGTGCCGCTCAAGGTCTGCCTATCCTCGGACATCAAAGTGGCCGTGGACGTTAGATCATACTTGAGGACGGTGGCCTCCACGGGTATGCCGATCACCGCCTGACTGCCGTACATCGTCCCGTCAGAGGAGAATCCGATGCCGATCCAGCCGTCGTCCTCTGCCTCGAGGCGTCCGCAGAAAAGTCCGTTTCCAGATCCATCCGAGTTTGACGTCACCACGGCATAATAAAGAGTGGCGCTGGAATCGATTTGCGTGGATTGATCGAGGGCATCGGGACAGGACAGCTTTGAGGTAGCTGTCGATGATGGAGTCACTGCTGGAGTTTGAGCGCTGTCTTCTGAGGCATCCTCATAACCCCCTTCGTCATCGTCGTCCTCGTCGCCTTCGTCTTCGCCATCTCCATCGTCATCGTCATCGCCATCGTCATCGTCGTCCTCGTCCTCGTCCTCGTCCTCGGCGTTTCCTACTTCATCATCTACCTCATTTTCGTCCTCGTCGTCAACCTCTCCACGAACTACTGACAACTGGGCGGCTGTTCGGGAAGAATCACGAGCGATCAGGAGGAGGCACGCCACGATAGGAAAATGCGTGGTCACTGGCAATTGGGCGGTTGCTTGGGAAGAGAGATTGGCAGAGGCCAGAAGGAGGAGAGCCGCCAAGGAATAAGGGGCGTGCATTGTCCGAAATATGATTTGTTGCTCGTGAATTCTGTCGTGCTTACTCTTAGTTCGCTTTAAGGGTTTTAGGAAATAGTAGAAATACTCGTAGGCATACGATACACTCATTCCGATTCGAGAGGAGTTTTTCGGAACGATTTTAGATAGCGTAGGTAGACTCGTAGCCTTGTCCCAATTCCTATTTAATTCCTAACCCTTAGCTAACCCTTAGCAAAAACTCTTAACTAACCCTTTAAGTACCGGCCCATTTCAATTGTTAAAATAAGGCGGTAGTAAAAAAGAACGCATTATGACGTCATGACCAGCACACAGAACCCACTTAGGAATCAATATGAATATGAGAGAACCGAAAGCGGGTCTTCACGTCGACGACGTGAGGAAAATCCAAAAAAAGATATATCCAGCTCTATGCATGTAAACGTGAAAAGTAAAGTTGCACAATGGGCTCTCGTGACAGGAATTCCTATCATACCGAGACAAGTGCATCTGCGGCTCTGGTTGGGATTGCAATCCTCTACTTGACAATTGTCCGTTTTTTGCGGTATCGCAACTATGATCACATATCCCGGTTGACACGGCCCAAAACGGAAGGGGAAGCCCATCTCATCCTCAACCTAAGCCAACAATTGGACTTCCCTTTCCTCAGTCGCAAGAGTCTCGAATTCGGTCTATTCAAGACATACGCTATTCCGAGCATATCTAAACTCCTCGTCTCCACACAACAGTTGACCGAACATACGAGCCGCCGTTACGACGATACCGACCTAATCATGTGTCACATGAACGAGGATCCGCTCGATTCCCCTTTGGCGCAACTAGCTCTCCGCCGACTGAATGAGATCCATGGAAAATACGTGATTTCGAATGAGGACTACCTCTATGTACTTTCAGTTTTCATTGTCGAACCTGCTCGGTGGATCGAGCGTTGCGGTTTTCGGACCCTCCATCGTAACGAGCTGGATTCGTATCACCTCAAATACATGAATATTGGCATCCAAATGGGCATTCAAAATGTTCCTAACACATTTGAAGAAGCAGCGGATTACATGAACAGCTATGAAGAAAAGTATATGACCTTCCATCCAGCGAATGCAAAACTCGCCGCAAGCACCGAAGCGCTCTTTCTCTCCAACATGCCATCCATCCTACATCCGCTAGCACAAAAAGTCGTTCATGCTCTCTGCACCCCCCGATTGAGAGTGGCAATGGATTTTCCGGAGCCGCCGGTGTGGGCATCGTTAGTTGCCCGCACAGCTCTTGCTACTGTTCAACTTACTCATCGACACCTCCTACTGCCCCGCCGGCGGGTTCTGCGGCGGACGCAGCCTTGGAGTGCAGCATGTCCATTTGCTAAGACCAGTGATGATGCGGTCAATATCCATCTTACCCAGCGTTATACTGTATTTGATGACAACTACCCCGATGGCTACAAAATATCTATGCTTGGGCCGTTTGAATGAGACCATGCTCTCTGAGTTGAGAGATACTATTTGTCGAATATTGTGTTGTACTTGTTAGATATTTGTCAGCATATGGATACAGCATGTCCCATACCTTCCGCTCACAGCCAATTTTTATTACGAAATCAAATGTGTTGCATGACATAATGTAATGAAACGTAATGTATGCCGTGCTGGCCGACCTGACTGCGCAGGAAACACTATACTCTCACCAAGCATGCGCAAGATGAAGCAAAAGGGATGTTTGCACAGGTGATCATTATACAAAATAATACAATAGGTCAATCATAATCACTATCTGATGACTCATCCTCGTCAAAAGATTCGCCATCAGATTCATGTGCATTCCCATGTTTGGAGTGTTCTCCGCGGTAGGAGTTGGCACCCGACATGCAATCCTCATCATGCGCGTCTCTTTCAGCGATCGAAGGAAGGTCGGCTCCCGGCTGATCCTTTATGATTGACCCCCCCGAATTATGCAAGTAATTCGTCAACTCCTGCTGGTACCTTCGGCTGAACTGCGTCGGCCTCGCCACCTGCAACGCACGCAGGACGTCGTCCGTGCGCAGCCTCCGAAGGGGTGGCATCCGCATCCCGACCTCCTCCCCGTCTCCGTCGACCTTGCCGATACGGGAGGAGGACATCGCCTCCTCCCGCGCTTCCCTCAGCGGGTACAGCGCCGCGGACTGGAGGACCTCGCGTATGTCCGAGGGCGAGTACCCCTCCGTCCTCCTAGCCACTACGTCAACGTCGAAGTCGGGATCGAGGGGAACGCGTTCGAGCATACCCCGCAGCACCAACAAGCGAGAGTCGAAATCGGGAGGGCCGACGTATACCCTGCGCGGCATCCTCCTTAGGAAGGCAGGGTCGACGTCGAAGGGACGATTCGTCGCTCCGATCACGAGGATCGACGATCGACCGTCGCGACGATCGCGAACGCCGTCCCACAGCTGTAAGAATTCCGTCTTCAGATCCCTCCCAACGTCGTGGTCTTCCCCACCCCGCTCGCGAAATAGGCCGTCGAGCTCGTCTACGAAGATCACGCACGGCGACACCTTCCTCGCTGCGGAGAAGAGGGCGCGGACGTTGAGGTTCGTCTCGCCTACGTACTTCCGCAATAGGCACGACGGGGACACGATGAGGAAACGCGCCCCGACCGTGGCCGAGAGAGCGCGAACGAGCATGGTCTTGCCGCATCCTGGTGGACCGTACAGGAGCACTCCTGGAGGATTGGCGAGAAGGCCGCCGTAGTGATCGTCAACATTTTTATCACCGTCGTCGACGTCGCCATCGACAGAGTCGTCGGACGGATCCACGGCCCGTACTGGTAGGAGGGGAAACGCCAAGTCGAGGAGCGATTCCTTGGCGTCGGAGAGACCGCCGATGGCGTTCCATGCGGCGGCGGCCGCCGCAGGCGACGACGGACCGGCGGCGCGTCCCCCCACTCCGGAGTCCGAGGGCGACAGAAGCGTCTGGGAAAGCATTCTTCCCTCGGCCCGGGTGAGGGATCTCATTATGCCCTCTACCGTCGTGGCGGTAATGGTGGTAGTAGAAGAAGAATGGTCCTCGTCAGACGGGGGGGGGTACGATGCCTCATACGCGTACGGGATGCCAAGTGAATGCAACCTCGTCGCAAGCTCGCGGGTGGCGATCGTTCGCGTGGATCCTCCTACGAACTCATCGTCGTCCCCCCCGTCGTATTCGTCGTCGCTTTCGTCGTGGTCCTCCTCGCGCCGCGACGATCTGCGCCATCGTCCGCCCCCACCCCTCCCCCCCGCGTCCGCCCGTCGGGAACCACGTCGTCGTCGCCCCCCGTCGTCCCCCCCATCGTCGACGTCATGGTTCGCCCCCCCCTCCTCCATTCGACGTCGTCGTCGATCCTCGTCGCGCGACAGCGCGTCCGCGTCTGCGTACGGCATGTCCTGCTCCTCCCTCGAGTCGACGTCGTCGACGTCGCCGCCATTGCGAGGACGACGACCGCGGCGACTACCGCGACGCCACGACGATGACGACGTTGCCTCCTCGCGCACCTCCTCCCATGCCTCCTTGACGACGTCGTACGTCGCCCTTGCAACGTAAGACGCGATGGCCAATCGGACGATGAACGACGCGCATCGCACGACGACGGGACCGGATACCCCCAAATAGGAGGTGGAGGAGAAGGAGGGGGGGGGGGTAAGGGCCAAGAGGACCCGCCGGAGGGGAGCGTCGTACGGCGCTCCTCCGCCCATGGCCGGGGCGGCGCTCGCCGATATGGACGACGGGGGGGGGGACGGACGATGCGACGGCGAACGTCGCGCGTCGTTCGCGCATTCGTCGTAGCGACGATCGACGGCGTCGTTTTCGGCGCGCAATCGTCGCTTTCGTCGCGAGGGCGATTCGCCGACCGACGATGGAGGGGATGACGAGTCGCCGTCGTGGGACGACGACGGCGGCGTCGTGACCGCCATGCCCTGCTCGCGAGGATCGACGATAACGCCCGGGGCGGCGCGAAGGGTCGTCGTTGCCATTTTCGCGTCAAGCGGCCGCCGCGGAAATCGCTCATCGGCGGTGGCGGCTCCGGCGCCGGAAAGGAATACGATGCGATGATGGTACGGGGACGGCACGAGCGCGAGGAGGGTGAGGGAGCGGCCGTAGTAAAAGGAGGAGGCGCGGCGGCGGCGCGTCATCGTCCCCTTCTCCATCGTGGTGCTGTTCGAAGAGAATATGATATTGACAAAAGTGATCTGCATCAAAAAAATTCATGGAGATGAGGGGAATCGAACCCCTGACCTTCAGTATGCGAAACAGACGTTCTACCACTGAACTACATCCCCTCTTCTCTAAATGAGTCATCAATTATAAATAAAAACATGTTTATTATCTGATTGAACCAGCCTTGAGCATGATGATGATGAGTGTTTGGGGAGCATCATGGACAGTTGTCATCTGATCAGCCCATATCCTACTGCTACTGACTCTGAGCAGGTTGATGTTGGGATATTGCTTGGAGTCAAATGGGAGCATTGCAGAGAGACTTCTGTTGTCAGCAATAATATCAAGATAGAAGAGAAGATAGCTAGTACTATAGTATTAAAGCCCCAATATGCCTTTTTGGAAGTAATGGTTATAATTGCTCGTATTCCTTGTTATTCTCCCTATGATTGAAAACATCTGAAAGTGCATAGATTCTAACTGGCCCCGGCGAATGGGTCAAATTTCTGGATTATTTCAACCTCCCAAGTATGATGCTCCAAGCTCCAGATATAGCATGGTCACGGTCGTAGTCATTAGCATCTGAATTCTAATTAGCACCTGCTATGACATTCAAATGATATATGCTCTAATCCTAACAAATTTCATGTCAGCAGGTAGAAAGTAGTTTGCTAGCTTCTCTTATTTTTTACCCTCCTCTTTCTTCATTTGATAATATATGAAGGGAGAGTCTGCCATTTCAGTGCCCCACAACCCACACCTCTACATCACCCCGGGATACGACAGGATGATAATGGATAGGTAGATGAACATGAATAGTTAAGTCAACCATGGTCTGATTCAATTGAAAGAAGGGGATGATTATTGTAATGCAATCAGTAATAAGATGCTACAGGTTTAGCATGACAAGATTTGTCTGGGTGCAAAATAATTTTTGATCATCATTGGTGTTATAATTTGGTATCGTACTCAAGACAACCAGCGACTACAGATCACCAACAACTAAAGACATGTCACCCGTCCACGAAGCTCCTCCCTCAAGAGTCACAGGGTCAAACTTCGATATTGAAACAAAAAGGGGGGATACGATTGTGTGTGAGGAGTAAACAACAATTAAGAAACAAAAAAATCATGTGGCATGTTTCGCTTTGGCTAAGGAGTCGATGAATGAATTCTCCGAATGACATGAGCCGTTCCGATCGTCTCACCTTGACGCTCTCAACGCAAACGAAGTTGTTGTATCCCATCCCCTCGTTTCCGTAGGGGTTCCAGAGGACAGTATCCTTGTAACCAGCGGTGTTGGATACCGTCAGCTACGAAAGAAATAATTAAAAAGTCAAGAGGTTAATCAAAGCCAGGGAATAACGTGATGTAAAAATGCAGTTGTCGATGCAAGAGAGAGGAGATGATGCGACGCCCGGCAACGAAATAAATTTCACTCACTGTCTTTCCAATTCCCGAGTCCTTGAGGACGGGATCGTTTACGCCCATGTACACGCGATCGTACTCTTCCGAGATCGTGATCTCGTCCCTATCCTCCGTCTGCATCGTCCCGCCGTTGACCATCTTATTCAGGAACTCCTTCCCCTTGAACGATCCGGCAATGGACAGGTTCTCCAGGGCCGAGACCGTGAAGTACGAGTGCAAAGCGGCCTGGAAGTCGAAGCTCTCCGCGCCGGTATTCTCGACGCGCATGCTCGTCGCGAGCTTCGATTCCTCGAGCGTAACCGTGAAGACGCATAGGAAGCTCTTGTCCCACATCGCCTTGGTGTAGTCGCTGGGGGCCATTTCGAGCTCGACCATGTTCGACGTCATGGACCTGACGGTCCAGTTGACGTTGCGTGCGAAGCCGTGTTGTTGGATGTCACCCGGGCCGAACTGTGGCCAGCAGTGCGACAGTCCGCCGCTGATGGGCTTCGAGCCGTCCATCTTCGCGTCCGGACGGACGGCAATGTACTCCTGACCCCCCACGACGTAGGAGGTGACTACGCCGCCGTATAGGTAAGCGTCGGACGTGTCCCCTTTGGAGTTGACAAGTCGGACGTACTCGAGTCCGTCGGCGTTCGTCATGAGACCCGCGTCGACGGTGGCATTGTCACCTACCGCCGTGCCGGAGGCGGCGACACCGTACCCGCGCGCCGCGGCCCACTTGCTCCGGCTAATGGTCTTGTCCTTGTTCTTGCTTGCGCCCAACACGACGGAGGAACGGGAGAAGGAGACGGCGCTGTTGGGGGTGATGGAGAAGGCGTCCACCGACACGAGGGCTGCGGCGAAAACGGCGAGGGATAACTTCATTGCGAAGAAGGAAAAGAGGAGCAATAAACAAGAAAAATAATTTGTTGTTTTGATGGTATTGTACTTTTGTATGGCATCGAAGAGAATAGCAGAGATGACGTACGTGACGTTAGGTATGGTACGTCCGTCCCCTTCACCTGCTCCCAAGGAAGGAAAGTACGACACGATACCAGCACTGGTAGCGTTAAAATGGGACGGACAATATTGAACATAGAGAGTGTGCTAAACAGGACAGTTATACTGAAATGTTAATAACTCCTCGTCCATCCGGTTTCACAAGATATCACTAACTTTTAACATGTTCCTCGGACAGTGGACCAGTGGATTGATCACTCACATGTCTAATAACTCTGAGTATTTGCTAAGTTATGATCAGGTGACATTCCACATAGAGATCGAGTGAACACACCTGAATTATGTTCACACAACTAAGACACAACTCCATCCCCCCTCCCTCCTCATTCGTCGTTCAATCAGCCGCCCGATTGCCTTGCATTATGCCCCCCCCCCTCCTATCGTCCTCCTATCGTCCGCTGTCCGATCGCCTTGCTATTGTCCGCTCCTGTCCTCTCGCCGTGTCAATAGGGGCAGAACTGATAAAAATTTAGAAAAAAAATCTCAAAAAATAAAATTTGAAGTGGGGATTCCATAGATATGAGGATGCTGAATAAGAGTCATTCAGCGCAATTTCAAAAAAAAGTCTTGGCCCATACATTTTGCGCCCGTAAGCAAAAAAAAATCTTTTTCGGGATATTTTTACTAGCAAATCAGTCTATTTCGACAATTTCGGCCCTATTTCTACAGTATGCTGACCCCATACCCCCCTACAAAGCTACACACAT
>JALLBA010000355.1:0-19859 GCA_036939675.1 Cyclostephanos invisitatus
CGCCCACCACGGAATCGCCCACCACGGAATCGCCCACCACGGAATCGCCCACCACGGAATCGCCCACCACAGAGTCTCCCACCACGGCTCAGCCAACTTTGAAGCCTACCACAACAAAGCCTACTACACGCATGCCCTCCACGCGCAAGCCCACTACGCGCAAGCCCACTACGCGCAAGCCCACTTCGCGCAAGCCCACTACATCCAAGCCAATTCTGTAATTACGGCGCCCAAAGATTAAGCGTGAGCAGAACGGGGATGATCATCTGTGAACACTGAGATGGGGAGATCACCCTTTGAGGAGAGATGGTATTATTAGTATGATTGCAAGGACTGGCTACAAACAAAATGTGTTAAGTTTATTTGTGTTAAGTGAGAAGCAGACATGAGTGTCATGCTCATAAGCATCACAGTTGAAGAATCTGCTCCGATAGGCTACTGCACTGAGCCCAGACAATTTAATTGTTTATTCTGAATTATCTACGTGTTTCCTGAGAATGATAATATTTTGATATTGAGCAATTCCACAACCATGTCTTTAATTGTTGTAAATACAGCTGCTGGCGCGCAGTGATTTGGTCGTGGTAGAATACTTATGGCAAAGATGCCCGTTCACCTGTGGCCTTCATTCCTCTCTGTGTTGATTTTGATCAATTGTCCGGGTCGAAAAAAATGGTAATTAGGACAGAAGGGGGCGTCGGAAGGGTTGAGTATGGAGAAGCAATTAATAATCAGTATTATAACTTGGGTCTGGTAGGTACAGATTAAGCACAAACTTTTCAACTATCGACGTTGCCAATTTGATTTGACCACTGCCTTGCTTTGACAGTTGAGAAGGTAAAAAAGCCCGGTGCCTAGTCATCGCCCCACGCCACCCTGCCGTCGCCGCTGTAGCCTTCTACCCGTTGTTCACTGCCAAACTTTTTTGCCGTCAACCGTCGTGGTCAGAAACGAGGTGCGGCAACAGAACAAGGAGATAGTCCGGACCAAGTTTGCACACGCGCATCTATGGCGCAGTTCTCCTTTTTCTCCACCACTGTGTACGTACTTGTCAGTCGTCATCGTCATCCCAGTCCATGCACTCCTCGAGCTTATTGGCCGTGCCACCCCGAAACTTCCTCGAGGTATGAACCATCTTCATCACAGCACACCGATCTGACGAAGTCGAACCTCCCCCTCTGGTACTCCCCGACAACGCTATCTGAAAATGCCGTGCAGGACGGAAACGGTGTCATCATGGTGTAGGTTGCAACCGTGCCGCGGATCTGGTGGGGCAGCCTTCCCAATGGGGAGGAGGTTGGACCGGCGCCGTCATCAACTGGGGCATATGTGCTACCACCCCCATCATTACGCCTTCGCTGCTCGGGGGGGGGGGAGCACAATGGCCCAAAGGATGGTGGAACGTTGCCACCATGAGCTCCGTCGACATGCTCGCTGCCATAGGGGCTAATCCTGGTCTGGTGACGGTGCACTGCTGATCGATGTGCGACCGCGGGTGGAATTCTCGGGAGCAACGACGTCGCCGCAGAAGTAACATCCCACGTCGCCGCAGAAGTAACATCCAGCCTCTGCGGGGGGATAGTTCCTCTGATGTTGTCGTGTTGGCCGTCAACGACGAGAGACAAGACGGCGGCTCTCCCTCGTGTCTCTGAGGAGGAATACGACGTCACACTCGTCGATCAGGCGAAGGGGTAGTTCCACGTCCGACCGCACAGCCTCAGTCTCGTCGCCCCCTCGACCACCCCCGAAGATGTGGCCAGGCATTGGTATCGTCAGCACGACTCCGTCCACCTGACTTCCGGTCCAGCGATGGCCCCGAGCGCCTCGACAGCCCTTGCTGTCATCTCTCCTGAATAGGCTCTGTCGGACTGGAATATTGCGCACGCCCCAACCCAACAACCTTGCCACGCCGCACCCCAACGTCCCCGCCCCCAGCAGGAGAACCCTCATCCCCGAGAGCATGCCGACGTCCAATTCCGGTAGCGCGCTCCACTTCATCAATCGGAGGTCGAGGTCGTTCGCCTGCCGTACCAGATGAGAAGGCGCCACGAGCGGTCGTAGAGCGTCGGCCGTTCCTGTTGAGCTCCCATCCCACGCATCGGTACGACGACACTGTCGCGGCCACATCATCATTAGCGTTTATATTGTCCTCCTCATTGTCGTTTCGACGGTCGGATGCGGCGGTGGCGCCGGCGGCGTCGCCCGTCGTTAAGGCCGGCCACCGATAATCCCGAGAGAGCGACTCAGTCACGATTAGAAGGAGGCTACCCCCCACGCCCGCATCGCCTCGTTGTCGTCGTCTGCCTCATCATCCCTCACACCCTCATCCCCATCCTCCTCCTTTCCATCAGTCTCTCTCCCCTCCTCTTCCTCCTCCTCCTCCTCCTCCTTCGATGATGCCTCCACGACGATCCTCTAAAGCGGCGGACAACGATAGCTAAGGAACGTCGCGTCAGTCAACCGAGATTGAGCCGTAGTTAGACGTAGCCGACGAGGTTCCTCATCGTCCATCCCACCGGCAAAGGTTCGCATACGTCTATCAACGAAGTGGGAGGAGGTGAAGACGCATCGACGGTCGGATCGACGAATCCGAATGCCACCCTCGATCTCTCGTCGTCTGATAGAGAGCGATACGTCCGATCAGGGTTAGGCATTTCATTCTCCCGGACCCATTCCAACCGTTCGGACATTAGGCGTCGTCATCGTCGTCGTCGCCATCCTCGTCACATGTCATCGAGTCGGCGGAGGAGGCAGTGGGGGTGGGATGTGATAGAAACAGGAGGAAGTAGGGAGGACACCAAACGACGTTCTCATCGTCCGTGTCCTGATCATTATCGCCGCCACCACCATCGTCATCACACGGCGACGACTTCCCCCCCATCCCCCCTGTCGTCATGACGATCGCCTCACTTTCACGCAGCATGCGATATTCCTCGAACGCATCGATACCCAAACGTCGATGATCCTATTCCGTCCAAGTCCCCCCCCCTCATCCTCCCCCCACCTTCCAACGACGACGCGGGGTTCGAGGAGTAGGACACCGCACGTCCGGGACGCGGCAACAACGACGGGAAGGCGAATCAGTAAACCGTCACGTTCGACTTGAGATCGCAGTGTGCGACGCATATCGCGCCGTTCGAACGGATCATTTCGTTGCGTCTCGCGGCTGCCAACGTCGTCTTCTTTGTCGTTGTTGAAGAGGAGGTTGTTGAAGAGGAGGTTGTTGAAGAGTAGGTTGTTGAAGAGGAGGTTGTTGGATCGCGATGAGAAGGATCGAATCTCATGTCGGGTTGCGAGAATGCCATGCCCATGCCGCCGCCGGAGTCAGAGGGCTGGCGTTGTCCTTATTGTTTGAATGTTGATTATGGCGGAATTGGCGGCGATGGTCCGAAGTGACCGCATATCCTCTAGCGCCATCCTCGTCGAGACGCAGGACGCTGAGCTTGGACGAATTGACGACGAGCCAGAAGGACGGATCTGGCATCGATCGATATGTCGAGAATCTCACGGGAATGGGCAATGATGAGGTGCGACAAGAGGGGTTGATGTGGATGAGGATGTGGAGGAGGGATGACCAGACTCCGACATCGCGATGGGGTGCGAGGTCGACGACGACGACGATGACGCCATGATCTTCGTCTTCCGATTCCCTCTCTTTCTTCTTTTCAGCGTGTGTTTGTCCGTGTTGCCCACGCGTCTGTCCCTCGCCGAAAAGTGTTAGACTTGAAAGAATAATAGGAACGATGGCAGCGTCCTCATCGTCCATCCTCCGTCTTGTCGTTCCTCTCCTGGTAGTCATGATTTCATCGTCATTGTCCTCCTCCTCCTCCTCCTTCTCCCCCTCCGGTCCTAGTCTCGGTCGTTGTCGTGCTCATGCCTTCATTGCCCCCTTCCCTCCATCCTCGTCAATTACATCATCATCATCGTCATCATCATCATTCTCGTCGTCGTCGTCGTCGTCGATGATGACGACGATGTCGCGACGACCGCGAAGGATGGCATTGCACCGCGCGTCGAAAAACGACGACGGCGAGCCGAGGAGCCGCCGATTTTCCTCCTCCTCCTCGCCCCCGTCCTCCTCGGATCGGGCCGTCGTCGACATTGCGTATGCCAGGACCACGACGCGTCGTATCTTTCGCGATGGCCTCGACGAAAATGACGACGACGACGGGGGGGATACGAGTAGATCCAACGCGCGCGATGCGGTGGATCGCGTACTTTGCCCCCCCGACGAAAGATACGAGCGAGACGACGCGGGGATGGAGGCATACGACGATGTGGACGTTGGTGAGGTCGTTGGGGATGTCCGTCGTCCCGCACATGGCGGCGGTAGTAGTCGTCGTCGATCCGCCAACTTGGCGATGACGAACGACGATCCGCGAGGTGAGTACACCTACGGCGAATTCCCTTTCGGTAGCTTCGACGCGTTGGTCGATCGGGCATCGATGTACGTCGATTCGATTGGCGATGTCGGTGACGTGGACGATGCCATCGACGACTACGAGGACGATCGTAGGACGGGGGAAAGGGTGAGGAGGCGTACCATGGTCGACATCGGTTCGGGATGCGGTCGTTTGGTCCTATACGCGGCATTGACTCGGGGCAGGGGTAAGGTTACGAAATCGAACTGGGACGTGCACGGGATAGAGATCGGAACGAGGTTGCATTCCCTCGCGATCAGGTCGTTGCGTCGGGGCGTGGATAACGGATGGTTCGAATACGTCGATGCTACGATGAACGATGCCGTCGATGGCGATGACAAAGTCGACAGCGACGGAGGACGAATGATATCATTCCACAATGGAAATGCATTATCGTTGGAGGATCCGTACTTCTCCAACAAACGCCCGCGCACCTCCACCTCCGCCGATCATTCCGATGATGACGAATCACCGTCGTCGTCGTCGTCATCACCCTCTCCTACTTATTCCTCGACGTTCGATCCCATTCGATCGCTGCTATCTCGTACGGACCTTATATTCGCATACTCGACGGTATGGGAAACGTCGAAAATACGCCCGTACGATACGAATTTGGGCGCGATGGTACTGTCGTCCAAGTGGTCGACAACTCTCGCGTCGACGTGCAAGGACGGATGCATCGCCATCACGACCGACAGGGTATTGGATCCCGAGGACGGATGGAAATTATTGGATAGGATGGAGGTCGATAATCCAGCCGTTTGGGGCTCTGTGGGTTACATTTCCGTACTGGAGAAAGGTAAAGGCTTGATGATGTAAGTAGTAATAAAGTAGTAATAGCGCTAATTACGGCTTGGAACATACATCGGATAATTCAACAATGACTCTTTACTCTACTCCTCTCTTGAGAGGGTGTTAATTCGCTACTCATCCCAGTCTCATCAACAAAACCGGAGTGTGGGCCCGTCAGTACCAGTGAATTGTTACCTGAAGGCGAGGTTAGACCAAGAGTAAATTTTAGCCCAACAGATCAAAAGCTTGCGTTTTGAGGTTAGGTCTTAAGGGTACATTTGAGGCTAAATCTTAAGGTTAAAAAACTAACCACCACAAAAGATGCTTCAACCTTAACTTTCCGAAAACGATTCTCCCATTTGAATTTCCTTGTTGTGGTTCAGGAAAATGGTTTGACATAGTTGGAAATTAGGGGACAAAGGTAGACTTTTGTAAACGAGGCTTTTCCCTCTGGGGGACAAAGTGTCCCCTTATTCTCTATTTGTGTGACATTTTTTCTCCACAGACGGGTGAATTCGACTAACAACTCTCGTGAGCCCAAAAATTGTGGGCAAATACTTTTTCAATTGGGGGACAATTTGTCCCCCTCGTGTTTTACATCCCTTATTCTTGTCGAGGACAAATACGAAAGATTTGATTCAATTCTGTAAATCGCCTAAGAAAATAATCTATTTAGTGAAGGCTTCTATTTCATTTTATTTTTTTACAATATCTCAACTCTATCACCCTCAAACTCAAAATGATCAAATACCGCCTCCCCTGCGCTCCCCACTGGTCGTGCCTCATATCCCCTATCTACGCCATTAGGTCCATGTGTTCAAGGTTGGTTGTTGTGTTTTATTTGTAGTCTGGCGGCCGCTAAAGGTCAGTGCATGTATTTGTTCTTTATTTTTTCCATTGCTCAACTCGATGGCACAAAACAATGGAATCACGTCCCACCCCATCATTATCGACCTGCGTGCCATCTCCCCCAACTATACCCTATTGCTGAGGCCAACTTTTGGTTGGTTGTTGTGTCCCCCTGTCCGGTGGCAGCCATCTAAACCCAAGGACCCATCCCTCTCTCTATTGTGATTTGTTTCGTCGCTTAATTTGCTGCCCCAAAGGATGGATTAATGTCCTTCCCGCACATTCTGGCCCGGTCGCATCTACTCTCAAATGCCTCCCCCACCGCCGGCACTATTGTTCGGTTGGTTGTTGTTTTCTCCCATCAATCAGTGGCCACTTCAGACTGGTGCTCCGCCCATCTCTCAATTTTTGTATGGGTCACATTTTGGCGCCCAAAACAGCCCCCACAGCGTGAAATGTGAAATAAAACAAAAAACGCGTACCTGGCATCGACCATGATGTGGTTACCTGGCTCATCCTACCATAATGGATGCCAGAGGCGGCAAAGGCCGTGGCGGATGTCGTGTCATTGTTGTGTGAGTTGTGAGGGAGTTGTGACGAGAGTGAGGAGCGAGCAGATATCCCACATTCGTGCGATGGATTTTGCAATAATGGAGAAATCTGTGACGATTGCACCGCCAGATGCCCTTTCTGTGGTGATGAATTTTGCAATAATGGAGAAACCTGCAACGCCTGCCAGGTTGATTGCAAATTCCCACTTGGATGCCCTTCCTGTGGTGATGGATTTTGCAATAACAGAGAAACCTGTGACACCTCCCTGGTTGATTGCAAATTCCCACTCAGATGCCCTTTCTGATGATGGAGGATGGGGAGTCACAAGAAGGACAGTACTTGTGCATATTGAACATCCAATGCTGGGACCAGGAGTATTGTTTGTTGTTGATCGATCAACTGGAATAGATGTAGCGAGACCTTCAAGCGAACTATATCCACAATTAGTTTCTTTATAAATGGTGATGATAGAAACAAAAAAACAAAACACATGCATCTACAGTCATCCACATCAACTCATCATCATCATCTTCATGCCGCTCGAGCACATCATCACATATCAAGCCTTCCGCGACATCACGAACTTCATCAATGAAAATCGCAATGACTGGGAAGAGCTTTGTAACAACACTGCCCACCCCTGGACCACGAGAAAAGCTGTGAAAACCCCGCTGTCACATTGAAAGGTCTCGTACCACAAAACTGCCGAAACACATGACAATCTCCCCCCTGAGCCACTTCTTCAAGCAAATCCCCATCGTTTTGTCCTCTTCCCCATTCAACACAACGGCATCTGGATGATGTACAAGAAGGCCGAAGCCTTCTTTTCAACCACTGATGAGATTGACCTCTCGGCTGACACCGCGAATTGGGATAGGCTCTCAACGACCGGGGCAACACTACATCTCACACGTTCTCACCTTCTTTGCGGCTTCTGATGGCATCGTCAATGAAAACCTCAGTGGCAACTTCATGACAGAAGTCGCGTCACCAGAGGCCAGGTGTTTCTACGGCTTTCAAGTTGCTGTCGAAAGCATCCACAGCAAGACGTACTTGCTCCTCATCAACACATACGTCGATGACCCCACAAAGAAAATGCACCTCCTGAAAGCAATTGAGACTGTACCATGCTTCCAGCGGAAAGCACAGTGGGCACTCAGATGGTGTAACCCCACTGCAGCCAGCTTCACCAAACGTATGATCACATTTACTGCGGTAGAAGGCGTAGTCTTCTCGAGCTCTTTCTGTGCCATCTTCTGGTTGAAAAAGTGCGGCTTAATGCCGGGGCTTTGCTTCGGCAATGAACTGATTAGCCACGACAAGGGGCTGCGCTGCAACTTCACATGTCACATGCCTCCTGTACTCGAAGCTGATCAATATGCTTCCGGAATCACGTATCGTCGAAATTGTGAGCAGTGCAGTTGAGATCAAGATGGAATTTGTCATTGACGCCCTCCGCGTTGAACTGATAAGGATGAATTTGGCAATGATGTGTAACTACATCAACTTCTGCGCCGACCGACTCCTCCTCAGCCTCAGGTGCAACCGCCACTTCAAAGTCAGGAACCCGTTCAAATGGATGGAGACGATTAGTCTACAGGGTAAAACAAACTTCCTCAAAAAGCGAGTCGGGGAATACTCCAAATCGGGAGTCAGTGTTGACCGCGCGGATCAATCCTTCACCCTCGACATGGAATTACAAAACAATCAAAATGCAAAATGTACATTTCGAAAATATATATTCTTAAAGCACTAGTATCCCTCCATTATATGTGTTCACTTCCGAGGCTTTACGTAAAGAACGAAAAGCATGTAAATCTGGAGGTTGTCATAAAGTCCAATGTTTTATTGAAGGAGAAGACCCAGTCTCTCTCACTCAGATGCACCAAGCCCAAAGTGGTACCGTAATGATAAACTAACTAACTAACTGATGTTTCTATAAAAGCTCTGATGGTTCGACGGCTGTTTTTTTAATGGGGATTGTACACACTAATTATCTACACACAGCCTCGGGGGCAGGACGCGGGCGTCGCGACATGACATGACGATGGCGGACGAAGCATCCAAACGCTTTAATCGACCTGGTCTTTTCCCGCGCCCTTCTTTGAAAAGGTGTACAGGAGAGTGAACCGTGCACCGGGCTCAAAAATGTCAACATTTCCCCCCGCCCACGAGGCCTGGCAACATCCCGCAACTCAAAAAAATTCCGAAACTGCTACCTTACGGCACCCCATCTTGACTTGACGTACTATTTACTTTTCGGAGCAACAAAAAGAAACAATGACAGCCCTGACTGTCACTCCAAGCTTACTTGTTGCCACCATCGCCGTCCACGACCCAGTGCTCTCCAAATGCTCTCTCCGAGTCCTGACGTATATATTGCCCCGCCAACGCTCTCTCTCCAGGCCGATGACAAAGGGCGCTGCGCCCTCTCCGGCATTTGAAGACAACCGAGACCGAAAAGCACCGCCTTCCGTTGACAGCACCGCCTCCCATTTGACCAGACATGGAATTTTGCATTCCAGAGCCTCCGCAGAGTCCTCGTCGCATTCAGAGTTTGCTCCGTCCCAACATCCCGTCCTCGTACCCTCCATGGCGATCGACCCTCGGTGGGGGGGGCGGGGGTGGAAATTTGTCCCATATCATAACGTTCAACCTGACCATCTCCGGCAACAACTTCGCCACCCGATGGGCCATCGCACTGCTTGCGACCCCCGACGACGCGCGTTGGGCGACGCCGTGCACGATGACGCAATTCTTATAAAACAGGAACGAGAGGTAGAAGCCCGCCCATGCCTCGGCCTCGTCGCGATTCGCCGGATCGGGGGGGGGTCGGATGACGATCGGCGACGATGACGGGGCCGGGGGGATTGGCATCGGGAGAAGTGGTAGTGCGCGTCGCGTCGATCGATGGTGCCGCATACTGTACTCGCAGTAGGTTGAAACGATCTTCCCCCTCGGGGGTATGCCCGTCCCATCCAAGTTCGTATCTGGTCATGAATGAAAAAAAAACGGAGCAATATATACGATGAGAGGGAAGTGAGGGGTGAGGAAAATGGATGAGAGGATGCCGCGATCGGGGCGAAGTGTGCGCGCGAAAGATGAATGGGGCGTTCGTCGGACCGGACGTCTCCCCCCAATGTCGCCGACGCGTGTCGTCCATCCAAACAACACACTCACCGCCAAGGCCGGCGACCCCATATCCCCCCTCCGCCGCGGGCGTGTAGTACATCATGCACAGGTTCGCCAGATCGCAATACCCATCCCCCAACGTGCTCAGTTCCCAATCCAATACCGCCATCACTTTCGGTTCGGTGGGGTGATATATCAGGTTATCGATCTTGTAATCGCCGTGTAGGAGACCATATCGGTCCGGACACCGTGCGGCGTACTCTTTCAATTTCGTCGCCATGCGACTCATCGATATCTCGATGCCAGTCATTTCATGAATCGTCGAAACGTCGTCGTCGCCCCTCTCCGACTTCATCAATTCGGATTGAATCGTCGTCACCTGGAGCAGACGTCGCAATTGACGCTCGACGTAGGTCGGGGATGACGCGGCGCCTCGGGGGGCGCGTCGTCCGCCGCCGTGCCCCTCCAGTCCAATGTCCGACCAAGGGACGTTGTGGATATTCTAGCGACGATAAATAAATGTAAATAAAAACAGAAAATTCAGGAAGAGGTGAATTATAATCATCGAGGTTCTCGTGGGAATGTCCGATGGTCACTCTCGAAGAAATCAAAGACGCAATATGGAATCATGATATTACGACGAAATGTATGTTTGCATCCCACCCTCTCTCACCGACAGGACCCGAATGGCATCGCGATACGCGAGATACCTCTCCTCCGGACATTTCATTTCGGTCATCCTAGGATCGACGAATATCCTACCCTCGACGTATTCCATCAGGTAAAATTCCGACCCGATGATCGATACGTCCTTGCAGTACGCGTACGGACGCGGTACGGGTATCGACCTGTCGAAATCATCCATTACCGACGAATTCGACGACATGGACTCGATCTCGTTCGACTCCTCGGACGATGATAGCCTCGCATTGTGCGCGGTGAGGCCGACCAAAACGCGATATTCCCGATGCAGGTCGTGCGACGTCGGATGCGCGACCATGTCCGGCCTGCGACGTAGTACCAGCCTTACTATCGGGGGTGAACGACTATCCTCGTCGTGTCGTCCTTCGTCGTTAATTATCGTGAGGAGGTACGTTGGATTCGACTGACCGAATCCGAATTGTCGTATCGAGACACGATTTTCGAGCCTCCTCCCACCTCGCTCGTCGTCGTCGTCGTCGTCGATGACGGAGGAGGAGGGGAGGAGGAGGTCGGACAGACCGGGCTGGCACGACATCCACGACGACAAAGACGACACGTCGATGGGATTGCGCATATCCGTCGTGCCCTGACCGTCGGGATTCGTCGTCGATGCGACGCCGCCGTTCTCATCCTTAGTGCTTCGTCGATCGGTGTCCATGGTGCGGCTCGAGGCTGGAAGGTGAAGAAGGGAGCGAGGACGCTCGACGACGGGTCAGCTAGGTACCTATCCGTACGTATTTACGTAATATCGTTTCAGACCCTACTTTTTTCCCGGCCCGCAGCCTTCCCGCTGTTAGTTTCCCCGTGTGTTGTTCACTCTAAAAAGTAAAAATACAGAAGAAATTTGCTGTATTGTGCAAAAGTGATAATGCCATGGATAGGGATTACCAAGTGTTAACAAAATGTCTGGCTATTTAGATCCGTCTTGCGAATCGATCGATTCTACCTCCTCGAGGAGGAGGAGGAGGAGGAGGAGGAGGAGGTTGATTGGAGTGCTCCTAGGCAGCCGGCGGATGGTACTAGATTCGAAAAGTCGATAGCCCATTGCACTTTTATTCTGGGGGGTCATCACCGCGATGCCTTCCTCCAAGTCCTAACGCCAAGAACCATAATCAGACACGAGAATCCCATCTTGAGCATACCCTCGTCGACGTTCAATCCGATGCCCCTCGCCCCCACGTACGCCCCCGCCGCGCTCCCGAGTGCGAGATACGGCGCGACCCTCCAACAGACGTTTCCCAATTTCGCATTAGCGTAGGTACCGACCATCGCCGGCAATACCATGGCGCATAGGGACGTGCCCAATGCGGAATGGTACGTCATGTCGGTGGATAACACGAGGCTCGGTACGACGATCGTGCCCCCGCCCACGCCGAACATGCCCGATAGGAATCCGGAGAATAATCCGATGGCGGATATCGGGAGCAATCGATCGAGGTGCGACGACGACGGCGTTGTCGTCGTCGTCGCGCGACGATCGTCCACGCGATCCCGCCGCGCGTCGTCGACGCCGTCGTGCCGAGGGACGCCTCGCGACTTCTTCGACGTCGACGATCGCTCCTCCTCCTCCTCCTCCTCCTCCCCCTCCCGAAGGAAGTACGCCCTCGCCGGCACGAGGGGCGATACGATCATCATGTACGCCCCCAACGCACGCTGGAGTGTCCTCCCGTCGAGTTTCGACGATGCGATGGCGCCGAACCGTGCGGTGATCGCGGCGGATAGGGCCAGGGCCAACGCTACGTCGAGTTCGACGCATCCCCGTGGAGGAGGAGGAGGAGGATGAGGAGGAGCGTCCTCGTCGCGTGTCGACGCCGTAGTCGTCGTCCCATCGTCGCCTGCGTCGACGAACCCATCGTCCGCCGCGGACAATTCACCATCGTCGTCAACGCCCGCGCGAATGCCGTATCCCACGGCACCCGCCAATCCGGTGGTGCCCACCGCGAACAGCGACGTGCCGTGAGCCCGGTGCTGATTCAGGCCCAGTCCTCCGACCGACCACCACCGCTGCCGCCGCGACGACGACGACGACGACGACGATGCGCACGATGTCGCGTCGACGATCATCGACCGACGCGCGGCGGTCATCATCGGTATCATGACGAATCCACCCCCCATGCCCGCGAGGCTGCCGAGAAGTCCGGCGATCGTGCCTATCGTGAACGAGTGGAGTCCGTCGATGGCACACGAAAACGACGACGACGACGATGCCAGTCGGCCGCTTTTATCGCCCCCTCCTCCTTCCCCGCCCCTCGGCGGAATCGTCGTATTCGCGAGGAATCGCGTCGTATTCCGCGTCGCAAATTCTCGTCGCGTCCGGCACGTCATAGTCATCGACGATTCGATCGTCATATTATCGGCGGAACGACGTCGACGTCGTAGTCCGGGGACGAGTCGTCCTCCTGTTACTCCTCCTCCTCCCGTCCTGCCGCGACAGGTCGACAGCGGCGATCCGACGAGGCGGAGGGATGACATTAATGAGAGAGGTATCGGCGGCATGAGTGCGTGCCGTTATTTTATCGGACGATGGGCTATGGGTTGTATGGCTGCATGGCCATAAGTTTCCGGGTGAAAGTCCTGGAAGGAGAGCAGCCCTCTCCAGTGGTCCCGACTGCGACGCTGTGTGCCCTCGGTGTATGAAGACTCCTATTATGGTTAAACTGGAATGTAGTGAGTAATAATACCTATCAAGTTGTTGTTGGTGGGACGACTCAAAAGATTGAGAGGCAGAGATGACGGGGCGGGCGGAGGGGGGCGACGGAACCCCCCGCGCAAAAGTAAAATATGGCGGGATCTCGGACCACCAGTACCTATGTACATTCTACTCCTAACACGATAATCTCGTACAAAAAATAAATGAAAATAGGCATAAGGTTCACGTCATGGTCGGTCGGGTCAATCGAAGGACGGAAGCTACTCTAGGGTAGGAGAAGTCAACGAAGTACCATAGTCATCGAGCATTTCCTTCCACGACGAAGTCAAGCAACGAAACGATGCAGTACGAATTGGCAGAGCAAGGCTCTCGCCCGGAATCCGAAGACGTCGTCCCGCTCCTGCCAACCGCCGAGGGCGGCCACGGCGCCAATGCGACGGATACTAATTCGCCCTCCCCCGCCCCCCCCCCCTCCTCGATACCGATTGCCGATACGCCGGGCGGGACGAGGGCGCAGGCCATCCGATTGATATTCGGCGCGGGAGGGATATATGCCTCGTTTCTGTATTACGGATCGCTGCAGGAGGACGTATTTCGATATCAATCCGAGGCGGACGGGACCAAATTCACGATGGCATGGTACCTACAGGTATTGGAATCCCTGGCGAACGTCGTGTTCGGGACGGTGGCGTTGGTGATCATGGGACTGACCGGTACCGGCTACGAATCGAAGGAGGTCGTCGTCGGAAGTGGTAGGAAATATTGGGGAGGGACGCCGAATCTCCCCAAGAGGCCGTTCCTGTCGAGCGGGCTTAGTCAGGTCTGCAGCAAGGCATTCACCAGCCTGGCATTGGCGAATGGACTGAGCTTCCCCGTGGCCACATTGGCGAAGAGCGGGAAGATGGCCCCGGTGATGATCGGGAGTTTGATATTGGGCGGTGCATCGTACGGGTGAGTCGAGAGAAGATATTCAAAAAGGTGACCTTTACGCTGGTCGAAATTACGAGGGCCAAGAGCATTGATTTCATCTCACGCGAGCTTTCGTCGTGCAGTCCTCGGGACTATTTCCAAGTGCTTGCCATCATTGCAGGGACGGCAATATTGTCAATGGGCAAAAAGGTGGGTACTACGAGCATTTGTCTGAATTGCCCATCTGTATTAACTCATTGATTTCCTACATGCATCCTTGCTCATCGTGGAAAAAAGAAATCCGACTCCTCCGACTCATCCACCCTGGGAGTTATTTTCATCCTCCTGGCACTTGTCATGGATGGTGTCACCGGAGGAGTTCAAAAGCGTCTTCTTGCCGAAATGAAGCGGAGCAAGATAAATCTCCTTCCGTACGATATGATGACGTTCACCAACCTTTTTATGATGCTCTTCGCCCTACTCATATCAGTCGTTTTGGGCGAATTCACCAAGGGGATGGCATACTGTTCTCGCAATCCAGAAGTCTTCAGCCTCATTTGGAAGTTTTCCTTGTGCAGCGCGATCGGACAATCCTTCATTTTTTATACAGTGGCACGATTCGATCCTCTGGTCTGTAGTACGGTAACTACCACGAGGAAGATATTTTCCGTTCTGTTAAGCATCTTGTTCAAAGATCATTCCATTCCCGCGCAAGGATGGATGGGATTGGCCCTAGCAGTTGGTGGCATTCTGTCGGAGATAGTGCATAAGGTACCCGGTGGACACGGGAAGATGAAAAGATGAGCTCAAGTTGAAAATTGACGTCCACCATCAAGCGTTACTTGGACATTAGCACGAAATCGAATTTGTAAAAAGAATAATCACCATGTGGCAAACAAAGACGAATCCATCAACTGTAGTCAAACACACTTAATTGTGAGTCTATCTGAATGATGTGTGCCATTGATACCATACCTACGATTAATCAGCTTACTGCATGTATAGCTATGGTACAAAAATCTCATGACAAGGCATGTCGGTAGCCAAATATTAGTCAAGCATCTTTAAATGCGCAACAGGATCTGAAAACGTTATTTTTACGTATTTAATTGTTCTCTGATTAACAATAAGATTAGAAAACCATCAAATATGTCTCGACGGAATGCAACGATATGAATCCCCAGCAAAAGATCGCCCATTCCTCCCAAATTTACCTCATTCAATGTCAAAATACCAACGTGGGCGCAAAGTCCTCGACGCGGATAGCGAGATGCAAATAGACGGCTGAAACATATCGACCTTTAAAAGAATAATAATCATTTCCCCAGTCCATTTAGTTTCTCCGTCTTTAATTTGCATAATCTCCATCGTCGAGTGCGAGCGGCTTGTACAGGACCAACAACAACTTGCCCGTGTTGTACTTCATCCCGCCCTTAACGCCGGCATGAACGTTATTCATTGTGTCCATCCACTCCCTCTCGTCTTCCCCCGTCATACGGATATACCCTTTGTATGCGATGTAGTTGAATGCTTCCTCGAAGAAATCGAAGTAACTTTTTTCGTGTGGACGGATCGCAGGGGTCGAGCGTGGTGAGCAGCGGTCGCGATTTACGCAATCATTGCATGCGATGCGATCGAGGATGGACATTCCAGCGAAAAAATTACAAACGCATTACGGGAATCGCGAAAAATAACACAAACTCACACCCTCTGGCCCTTCTCTTCCCTAACGAGGAAATCGCCCTTCTCGAACCCCGACGATATGGTCGCGATGTTCATCACGGGGAAGGCCCGACGCAACTGCGCCGAGGAGGGGACGACGTCCGGACTCGCGCCGGGTGGACCGATTGGACCCATGCGTTTGGAGTTGCCGTCGATCAGAGCGAGGGCCTGGGATTCCATCATTGTCGAGTATGGTGTGTGCTTGTGATTGATAAGCCGTTTTCCGTTTTCGATATTCTCGAAAGTGGGGGGGAGAACGGGGGGCAAGGATGAGCCCAATTCAACAAAAAAATCCCTTGGGAGAGATTTTTTGGGGGGATTAACGAATATCAACAATACTTAGCTGCCGCTCCTGATCCCACTCACATCGGCTAGAGAGCCAATCGGTATCATGTCGTTCGGGGGGCGTGGATACGACGGAGGGCGGACTCGCATGGTGAGAAAAACAACTGCTATTGACGTCTTCGAACTTTTCATCAATATTCACACCTCTTCGCTGAATGACTTTTTTCCAGGGAACGAAGGTGCGTGTTGGAGATTATCGCTACGACCGTCCCATCTTTCCAAAAATGCTGACACGTTTCAGCTCGTATTTTCGTACTTATCTCCAGGTTACTCTGAATGTGTGAGTTGAACGTTGGACTACACAACCCATGATGTCAACAACTTTTCTTTCATATGTATTTACCGGCATGAATCATACATCGGCACTGATATCAAAATCTCTAGGTATGACCTTTCTTCGGCCAATGATTTATTGTACAGGTAAGGGAAATGGTCCGATTGATGGTCTGCTATTCCCATCATCCAACTGATGTTTTCGTTCGCGATTGGTATAGTATCGGTATGGGCCTCCACCACAGCGGTGTCGAGATATTAGGGAAAGAGTACTCTTTTGCGAGTGGGGGGGGTATTTTCGATTCTTCTCCAAAGGATGCACCGGGAGCTAAGTTTCGAGAGTCCATTGAACTGGGAGCGTTTGATGGTGGATCGTCGGAGTTGCAATCTGCTATATCCGGTGAGATGTTTCACTCAATTTTTTGCAACTTACGGTTTCTTCCCCATTGGTCGATAGGCGGACTATCGTGTCAAATCAATCGTCTTCTCCTAATCATCAGTCAATAACACGCACCTTGACCATGCCCAGATCTAAGGGAAGAATTCGGTCCTGATCGATATAATCTAATCCGACGAAATTGCAATCACTTCGCAAATGCCTTAGTGTGGAGACTCCTTGGCCGGGCTATTCCGGGACACGTCAATAGACTAGCTGACTTCGGGGTGTGCTGCTCTTGTTTACTTCCCAAAAAATTGTTGGAAGAGGCGCCTGTTGGTCCAAACGCTAGAGGCGGTGGAGGCTCCTCTGGGTTCCAAGTATTCGGGCGGCCCGGTAGAGACAAAAAGGTAGATGGTTCAGGATCGTCCATCATGGCCTCATTCACAGGATCGGGAAAAGTGCTAGGATCACAAAATCCGGACGATTCGCGCGGAAGCATTCCTCTGTTGGGATCATGGGTGGGCAGTTCCAGCGCAAAAGGAGAGGATTCCTTGACTGACAGGAGAGAAAAGGCTCGGATGGCAGCACTTTCGAGAATGAATGCGCAAGGTGAATCAGAGAGTGAATAATGACGTCATAATCAGTTTTATTACTCAAATCATTTTATTACTCACGTCATCTTGCTACCTCGACAACATTTTCCGTGACGATTCCCTGCTTAGGCCAGCAATAAGTAGGTCTTGCCAATGGTCGTCCACTACATCGAGTTGATATCAACATAAATCCTCAGTACACTGATTCCCTAAATGTCATACTGAAGGAGTTCACGAAACTAGATCAATTGTTTCATGTTTGATTTGAGGGAATGGATGCAATGAACTGTCAGGGGACATTGAGCACTCTACCTAGGCACTCTGGTCAATCACCAAGCAAGGTAATTTAGTTGCATTGAAACGCTTATCTACAAGTAGCGTAATAGATTGAGTCGTATCTAATAAATGTAGGTGTATCTAGAGTGGTTGGCAAGTCGCAAAGAAATATCGAGGGCCCGATCGATACAAACTCACTTCTTTTTAGCGGCCAAAACTGTCGCAGGCTGTTCTGCAATTTTGAAGAAAGAAGGCGCCGCGACGGATTGTCCATCCTCCGATACTCTAATGAACGCTGCCTCCGCATCCTCCTCATGTTGTTTCCTCCACTTGGCCTCAAGCGCCGCGGGGAGGCCTCCCATGCTCCCCGTCGGGTGATACGAGTAGAGGTATGCGAATTGGGCGGGGAAGATGGCGTATTGAAGTATGGGCTTCCAGAAGAAGGTGAGATAGCTCTTCCAGGACTTGCCGAGGTCGTCGTGGGGGCTCCATGGCGTATCGAACGCATTGATTATCAAATCGCTCGCTAGCCGACTCAGGAGCTGTACGATAGTAACGCGCACGATACGCTTTTTGTAAAAGTCCTGAAGCGCGTCCTCGAGTTTGTCGGTGGATTTGCACGCATCCAGCGTCTCGGATAGTACGAATGCGTCCTCTATCGCCTGACATCCTCCCTGACCGAGATTCGGCATCATGGGATGCACGGCATCGCCGATGCAAACGACGTTGCCATCGGCCCAGCTACGCAACAACTCAGGTGCGCGGTCGTACAAATCGCGCTGTTCGACGCTATCGGCGGGAGTCGCATCGAGTACCGCCATTATCTCGTCGCTCCATCCCTCGTGGAGCGACTTGATGTATTCCACGAGATTCTCCTCGGGATTCGCCTGATCGAGTCGTTCGCTCCCCCCCCAGCCGCTGGGCGCCTTCTTCGTGCCGGGCGGCAGGGCGAAGAAGGCATACCACTGAATACGACCGTCCCCGACATCGGACGTCACGAAGTATCGCTTCGGTCCTATGTATACCTTGTACCCCGTGTCGTAATAATCGTCCGTCTTGAACACCGTCTCGCCGGCGAAGACGGTGTATCCGCTGTAGGTGCATCCCTGTCGCTTCCGTCCATCGTTCGTGCTCTTCTTGATCTCCTCGCCGTACATTTGCGCGCGCACGGAGCTCCATATTCCATCGCTCCCGACCAGAATATCCGCATCGGCGGTGGATCCGTCCCGTAGCTCGACGGTGACCCCCTTGCCCTTGCCATTCGAGACGTAGCCCTCGACGGGATTGCCATTGCGTATGAAATCGGGCTTGATCTTCCTGCACTCGTCGATGAGTATCTCCTGCAGGTCCGGCCTGTCGATGACGCCGGTGTACGGCAATCCGTATAGGTCCGCGCACTGCTTGAGCGGGAACTTCACGAACCAATCGGCGGGAGCGTCCGGATTCCATAGGTAATCGATGGAATCGTTCGTCATGCGGAAGGATCCGTCCGCGCGCAATCCGTCCTTGATCCCGCATGCCCTCGTGCCCGTGAACGTGAATTTCTCCATTACGCGATCGAACAAGTTCTCGTCGATCTCCTTGATGACCGATAGCGCGTTGGACGCGAATTGGATCGGACCGCCGAAGCGAGCGAATGCGGCCGTCTTCTCGTATACGGTCACGTCGAATCCCCTCCTGAGCATGCATAGGGCAGTCGTCAGGCCGCCAACGCCGCCCCCCGCGATGGCCACCCTGAGGGGACGGCCCGGACGTGCGGGACGGCCGAGCAGTTCGCGATCCGATGCGGATGCGACGACGTCGCCGTCGTCGTCGTCGTCGACCAAAGAATGAATCCGAGCGGTCCTCGCGTTGTTGTCGGGACCGACATGCGATTGCGAGTCATATGCTACCGTGCGAGATGCGAGCGTGGTTAGCGACCTCGATGGTACGAATGCGAGCGACGTCGTCGCCGTCGATACGGCAATTACGAATGAAAGGGGACCGAGCTTCATGGTGTGTCTGTTTGTGTTGCTGTCATCGTCATCATCATCTTCTTCTTCTCTCTCTCCATCTTCGCTCTGACAACGTTCGTACTCGTGCTCTTTAGTCTGTCCGTCTCCTTCATAACACCTCTAGGTGCCTTACACGTCTACAATTGAGTAAAATATCTCAGTTGGTTTGGCACCCTAGTAGCTGGATTCAGCAAAACTAGCTGAATTACGCTCCATCACACCTTAACCCATACCAACAATTGATTCAGGGGGTGATCCATCATCCCGTAT
>JALLBA010000356.1:0-19860 GCA_036939675.1 Cyclostephanos invisitatus
TTTTGGATAGCCGGGAAGATTCTTTCCGACTTTTTCCGTTCACGCCTTTTTTTGGCTATTTTTGGCGAATTTTTTTCCATTCAAGCGAATATAATCAGAATTTTGGAGGCCGAACAGCCGGGAAGACAGTTGGAGGGAAATTTCAATCGTGGATTCTCGATGAAAACCTATCCGGCTGTCTATTTCCCGAACATAATCCCAGCCTGAGGACGGGATGTTAATTCTCCGAGAGCCTATAGTGGGGTGCGATTCGTACACATGCTTGCAATTGGTTCCTCAAGCTCTTTACAATACCATCTTCTTGGCCTTTCATGCCAATGCTATCTGTGGCCATTTGAATGCATACAAGATGTTGCATCGGATTAGACTACGCTAATACTGGCCTGCGATGTGGACCTATATTCAGTGCATGTGCCGTGCTTGCCCAGGTTGTGCACTATCAAACCCTACCCGAAACAAGTCCTCCGAGCTCATGTACGGATTTCCTATTGAGGCGCTCTTTCTTGTCATTCATTTTGACGCCTACTCAGCGGGTAAACATTCTGGCTTCGAGGGGTCCGATGTCTACCTTATCGGCTGCTGTGGTATGTGTGAATTCGCCTGCATGGAGCCTGTTTCTAACCCATCTGCGACAACATTTGCATCTGCCATCATGAAAATACTACTCCGATATGGATTTTGCCACACCAGCGTCCTCGACAAGGACAGCAAATTCTTTGGCGTCTGCCGTGAAGCGCTCGATCATCTTAAAATCAATTGTCATGTGCTCTCCGGCAGAAATCACAACCCAATGCTCGTCGAATGTGTCAACCGGCACCTAAACAAAGGCCTCAAGATTATGACCAACAAGTGCGAGTCCGTGCGAACAACCCTCGAGGCAATTTTGCTGCTTTTATACGCGTGGAACTCTTGTCCCATTCCCGGGACGGATATCTCCCGCAGTCTTGTTGCCGTCGGACGCGAATTCGCCTTTCTGATCGACTATTCCACTGGAAAGCATTGGGAACTTGTCTCTTCCCCAAACACCATCATCACTTATTCAAAGGACCTTGCCATGCGCTTGACAGCTACTCGCACAGCCGCCGAACTGCTCGTGAAGGAACACCGTGTGTCAAGAGAACTTCATTGATAAGAGTCTGCTAATAAATGTTCTCTAGAATTATGAGTCTATTGATGAGCTAATATTCTAGGAGTGGTTGTGGTTGACGATATCCTATTAAGGATCCTAGCCTGGTGGCCAAGTATTCGGTGGCTAGGAAGACTTGGGGTGACTGACAGATGAGGAGTCCGTTACAATCCCTTTTCCTCTTCCGTGTCTATTTGATTGTTGTATTTCCACTGCCGCCGCTGTTGTCGTTGTCATCATCTCGTTGCCTGCACCACCATTATGCGCCGGCACGTCACAATTTACACGAGCTGACACGACACCGACACGACGTCCTGCGAGGACATGGTGCAATGTCGCCAACATGGTCTGTGTTGTGTCGGCGACATGGCGCCGACATGTCGGCATGTCTGTCGTTTTGGGGGAAAAAAATCCCCGACACGACGCCGACATTACCAGCCAAGCATGCCGTCAATTACATTGTCGCGCAGGGGAACCGGAATTCCAAAAATCAGAATTCCCAACCAAGTTTATCCCCAGTTTATTCTGATAAAATCAGATAAACTGTATATACCAATTTTGGTTGTCACCCAATAATTTAATATTTTCTTAGCTGGTTAAAGTATTTGAATAAAATCCTTTGTCCGCCGCATCGACCAACCCATCACAATGAGGTTTCCGGAGGGGGTGAGCTACTTATTACTCTAGCCATGCCACTAGATGTGGCATTTGGCTTTGCCATGGTGGTGCTCTTTTTTTAGGATTGGCTCCCTCTCCCTCATGAGTACTATTCCTAAGAGAGAAAGTACGAGGGGGGTACTTGTTAACTAGAGAACGGATATTTTTTTTAATGCATTTGAGGTACATTCAGTATTTTGGGGTACAGTGTGGGACTACTTGTCGACACAGGTGGAGTATCTTTCAATCGGCCTCAGTCGTTGTTGTGGGTATTATCATTATCGTCGCCAACACCATCTTTTCGGGCATAGCCTTCTCGCACAATGCGTGACAACAGACCTTCACAAAGTAGGGTAGTCTTCGTCAGACACATTGAGCGCAGCTGACCAAAGTGCATAGCATGGAGGAATGGAGGGTGGAGGATTGTGGTTGTCTTCGTGTGTTTTTTTTATTTTTGTGTGCAATCAATAACAGAAGGCCCCTATTTTGGTTCTGAGTGTGCTCATTCAACTACAAAGACTCCCAGAGTAGCGAATGACACACAATGACTTCTTTCTCTCCTTTCCTTTATTGAGCACAACACACTACACACTGAGACTTCGCATTCCGCGAAGAAATAAATCTTTTGCCTCTGTTGATCACACAACAAAATTTTAATCACTCATACCGAAAAAAAACAGACAAGGTAAGCCTTGGATGCGATTCAAGAACTGCCGGGGGGCTCCCGGCACATACGATGAACTTTACTTGGTCGATACGGATTCCTGACTTTTTTCGGCCGACAAAACGGTGGTGGACGGGGCCGGCTTCGGGCAACGTAATGAGCTGACACGACTGGAGTTCCTATCATTGCTCCAGATTCTTCCTCATATCAAATAGCGTCATCTTCGTCCCATTGTAGCGCCTCTTACCGATATCACCACTCTTTCATGACGCAGATGGAGATTGATGACACCGCCGAAGGTTACATCTTATCGATGGGGGATCCAGTTTCTGAAATGGGCATGATGGGAACCGGTGGATGCTGGTGGATAGTGATTGTCGTGGCTGTCATCGTTCTCCTCTTGGCTGTCTGCTGCGCGGTGGGTGTATACCGCCGCGGGAAGAAGGTTCAACAAGAACAGGAGGGGACTGATGGTCTCGACGAACCGCTCATCACGGACATTGCCTGATCGGGCGAAGTCATGAGAACATTGAGTTGGGCGCTCTCTAAAAATGTGCATTGATTAATTTTGCGAGGACTTTTTTTGATTTATCTTCGTTTTTTTTTACACTGTGCCTCCTCGTCGGAACGAAAGACCATAGCAGTGGAATTCATAAGTTAAAGAATTTAATATCACAGCTTATTTCACCATTTATGATTTTTCCTTCGTCGCAACGGAGTCGCCACCGTTCGCATCACCACCAGTGATGTTATTCATGGCCTTCATCGACGCCAACGCCTGCACCACCAACGACTGGGCATTCCCCGGACTCTCCTGGAAGAACATGGTATTGGACTTCGATCCCATCTCGCCGTACATGTTCACGTACTCCTTCGTCAGGGATAGCGCCGCCGCCTCCCTACCCCCCGCCTTCCCCATCTGCTCGGCGATCAACCCGATCGCCTCGGCCTGTGCCGAGGCCTGTATCCTCATCGCCTCGGCCCTACCCTCCGCCTCCCTCAGTATCCTCAACTTCTCGGCCTCGGCCTCGTTCGTCACCTGGATAAGTTTGCCCTCCGACTCGTTCTTCATGCTGATCTTGATCCCCTCGCTGGTCAGTTCGGCCCGACGTTTGTCCCCCTCCGCACGCAGTACCTGCTCCCGCCGATCCCGCTCGGCGGCGGCCTGCTTGTCCATGGCGATGCGTATGTGCTGATCGGGGGTGATCTCCGTTAGCTCGTACCGACGAACCTCAAGTCCCCATGCCACGGCGGCCTCCTGCACCGCTCCCTTGATGAGGGTGTTGATGCCCGCGCGGTTGTGCAGGATCTCGTCCAATTCGAGTTCGCCTATGGCGGATCGCATGGCGGATTGGGCGTGCTGGGCGATATTTTTCGATGAATTTTTTTTTTTACCGTCGAGGGTTGGGATCCATGTCAATAATATATAAATAGAAAATGTTCGTTGACCAACACGCGCAGTGCCATTTACGACCTCAATCCACACCCACCAACCCGCATATCCACCCCCAGCCAACCAACAAACGACTAGGAACGATAATTCGCTCTCTTCGCACTGACAAAGAAAAACTCACCATGATCACCGCATACAGCGGATTCCTCGCACCGTACGCCGCCCTCTCCGGATCGGCGACCCTAACGAAGAGATTGCCGCTAACTTCCACGCTGACGTTGTCCCTCGTGATCGCGCTCTGGTTGGGTATGTCCACGGCGCGTTCCCGAACGTCGATGACGTACGCGATGCTGTCCACGAACGGGACCGCGAAGAAGTATCCCGATTCGTGTACGGCATGCAGCTTCCCGAATCGTTCCACGACCATGCGCTTCCCCTGAGGCACGATGTTAATTATCGTGTTGGCCTTGGTTATCGGCCAACCGGATATCTCGAGGGATTGTCCGTAGGGGGAGGAGTCGTTCGACGAACCCATCATGCCCCTCCTTCCCCCACCTCCTCCTCCCCCCCCGCCCCCCCCCCGCCTCCTCCCCCGTACGAGGAGAGGAGGGATAGGGGGGATGGGATGAAGGAGGACGATCCCGGACGATCAAGGGAGTAATGACGTCGACGCGGACCGCCCCCCACCCCGACGCTGTTTCCGTCGCGCATCGATGGCGACGACGACGACGGTGGCGATGCCAGCGCGACGAGGTTACGACCTCCGGTCGGTCGGGCAATGCCGCGAGCGGCGTGGAGGGAGGAAGACTTCAGTGACGCGTTCGGGAGCAGAATTGCCGATCGGGTCGATGTTGCGATGGACATGATCCTTCTATGAGCCGACGATGCCATGGATAATTATTAGATTCGGGAGGAAATCGACTTTTTGCAGGACTGATTGCCAAAAATAAAAAGAGCGAGAGGGGGCTGGTTGGCGGGATGGAGGATGCCCGCGTGACGAAAAAAAAGGGATCGACGTCGATCGTACCATACTATTATGTTCGAAACAACAGCGAAAGAGGAATCAATAGAAGAAAATAGTGGGATCTCTTTTTTGTACCGTCCCTTTTCATAACATTTTTGTTCTGTCAACTCGCGCTGTGATATGTGTGTGACCAATCATTCTTTTGGATTGTGCCGATCGATTCAACATGGAGGCCGGGACAACAACGGACAATAACAACCAACTCGGTAGTAGCGAAGACAATAATGAGCTCGCCAATGATTTGCAGGGTCAAACTCAAGCACAATGCCAGCAAGCCAATGCCATCGGCGGGGGCTCCCCGCTACGTCGTGGGAAATGGGCCCCCGAAGAGGAGGCATATGCCCTCGCGGCCATCCGAGATTTCAACTCCGGATATCTCGATGCACAACCAGGAACTACATTGCGAACGTATTTATCCCAGGCTTTAGATTGCGATCCGATGAGGATAACTAAAAAGTTCACGGGAGATGCCAGCATCGGGAAGAAGGTAATTTTTCGTGAACACAACTAGTGCGTTTCTTCGTGTGTGAAAAAAAATCGCCAATTATTACTTGCATCATAAACCGACCACGACACTAGGTGTTTCATCCTGCGGCGAGGGACGACCCGAAAATTTTGAAAGATATCACGAACGCTCAGGCGAGTTTCGCACGTGTTTATTCTCGTTCATTCTATTTTCTTCACATCATGATAATATAATGTATTCCTATTGTTCGTAGGCAAGGCTTTCAACTCTTTATCAACAATGGAAGGAACGACTGGAATCGCAAGAGCAAGAGATGGCTAGAAAGTCCATGGCGGCCGCGGCTGTTTCGGTGGCCACTTTGCTAAGTGACAATCTCAACCTATCCTTCCTCGCGAACACTTCGCCGTCGGATCTGCTTCGTAGCGTGAGTTCCAGGCGGCAGATAAGACTTGTGGAAAACGCAATAATCGAAACTGCCGATTCAAAAAATGACGTTGCCAAGGCGGCAACGTGGCTGACATGGGCTGAATATCTCCTGTCGAAAAATATAGAAAACAATCACGTTCAAAAGGATATCGAAAATGAAATGAAAGCAATTGCGGTATTGATTGAAGAAGCCCCGGGGATACTGGCAATATCGAAAGATTTGCCGAAACGTCTTGGGTGTAAAACTCATACCGACCCAAGTCCTGGATTGCAGGACTGCCAAAAACTGCACTCCTGTCCAGAGCTGAGGATCATGTCCACGAGCAGTGCAGAAGTGATTCATACTAAAGAGACAGTGTATACTCCCACTGCTTCTGGAAAAAGAAAGAGGTCCATGAGCAATTGCGATGACGCGATGGATTCTCCGACTAATCCGATGAAAATATTAGCCTCACTTTCGTCGCAGGCAGCACCATTGAACACCAATAATATCCAAGCGGTCGCAGAAGATGCTACAGCGTTTGTAAATTTCTTGCAAAGTGTGGTGGATGTAAAGAACAACTAAATATCATTTGTTATGCATGTAAGCTTGTCATCCCATCTTCGGATACGTTACGTGTTTTTATTCTCCGGTTTAAACATCAATTGAGATCAGTCCCCACTCTACGCTGAAGGCGAAGGTGTGACCAAATACCCCACGTTCGTTCCTTGGCACCAAAATATCCGACCAGCTCTCTGACGTAATCCACGATGAATCTATCACCATAGAAGGTTACATGCTCTCTTTTTATCCGGCGTGTCCCTGTATGACGCCCGTCCGGATAGTCAACAACGTATCTTGAGGCTAGTCCCGAAAAAATCACAGTACCTTCCCCAATGCAACAAACAGGGTCGTCATGGCGGCGGTAACAGAGCCTTCAACCTCTCTAATGATTCAGATGCCAATTTTGCCAGATCCCACATGTCTTGATCTTGCAAGCAGGATTTAAATATGGCCATTTTCACAACACAGTGCTTACCCGATGCTCGTTCAATAACACGAATCTAGCGCAAAACGAATAGAACAAGGGGCGGGGTCACAATTACAAATAGTTTGTAAACAAGATCAGTGCTCGTGTTGTGGCACGATGATCATCGAGGAAGATGTACAAATACTCACCCTATTCGCAAGGCTCTTTTCGGTCATGCTCCTAACCCTCATCAGGCAGTGCTCGTACGAAGCGGTAGGATTTCCCTTCGCTTCCGCCACCCCAGCATTTGCCAACTCATTAGCAACACGCAGCCTCGCCTCGCGACACTCTGCGACCAATGCCTCCCGCTCCATTTGAGACCGAAGTTTCTTCTCCGCGGCATCATATTCCGCCGAATTTTCACCGCCGTCGCCAACGGTGTCCCCGGGATCACATTGCGACGAACGGTTCATCAATCGTCTTGATTTTCTGGATCCCTCCTCGGGTGTAAATTTGGAACGGGATCTCTTCTTGTTCTTCTTCGATATGGTTGTACTGTCTCCATCGACGTATTCGTCATCCGACGATGAATCACAACCATCATTTTCGCTGCCATAATTTTGTCGACCCCAAGCCGTGTCATTGGAAAGGCGCTCTTCGAGGATGCTAATCAGCCCAAGCGAGCGCAACCGAGCATTATTTCTCTCAATGTTCTTCGCTCGTGCTTGCTCATACTCAGATAGCGTCGGCGCAGAAGGTTCTGTTAGAGTAATTGAGGCCGCCATGGTTAGAGAGTTGCTACCTTTTCACGAGCAGATGAACGAGTGTTTAGTGAGTGTGTGTATTCTAGTATTTTCTACAACATCTAAATTAAATGATAATATACCTGTAGGGAAAATGACTTCGAAACCACATGATCATACTAATTCCGAAAAACAACGAAAAATATCGAGCAACGAATGAGTATATTATGATTTGATTTAAGTAGTGTAGGGTACGTGCTTCCGCGCCTTCTCGTTAGGACCTCCCGACGCCCGACGTTCACCTCCATCCAAGAAGCCGAGGCGCTGCAGTAACCAGTAAACCTGAAAGAACAGCGTAAGGTTGCCAATGGCAGGAGAAAACACTGGAGAGTTGTGAGATGAGCGAAGATCCATCGATATGCATACCAATGCTGGCATTTTTTAGCACAGCATACGCATGGCGATCAGCGCAGCTCGCAGCATCGAGAACCCCGAGTGGAGGGGCGAAGGTTTGCGCCCTCTACTTACGCGCCGATTCCCCTCCCTCTTCACTCGCAGAGTCATTCTCGCTGTAAGAACCTTCGTTATTCAATTTTCATACTTGCATAAACGGTACCGGCGAAAACTGATGCAATCAATGCATACGCGCACCGTCCCTATTATTTTTGTAGTCGCCCCGAAGAAGTAGAGGGTCTCCGATCACAGTACATCAGCAGTTCATGTTCTTTGTCGTACAGAAATACAGGCCCGCTTCATATAAGTCATGGCCACATGGCGCGTCTCGTCGATATAAACGGAATTGAATACCTGGATACGCGCAACAACGTAGCTCATTGCGGCCATGGGCATCCTGAAATTGTCCGTGCGATCACATACCAAGTTCAACAGCTACAGACGAACACGAGGTATTTGCATTCTCACGCGTCCCTTCTGGCGAAAAAACTGTCTGATCTCCTACCGCGGTCGCTTGATCGGGTATTCTTCGTGAATTCAGGAAGTGAAGCGAATGATTTGGCATTGCGTCTTGCGCGTGCACATAGAATGAAGCACGTTGGACAGAAAGGAGCGACACAGGACGAGAGAAAAGACTGTACAATTGTCATCGATCATGGCTATCATGGGCATACTTTGTCAACTCTTGATGTCAGTCCCTACAAACATCGCCAGGGAAAGGAAATAGAAAAATGCCCAGCTCATGTGAGAATAGTGCCATGCCCCGATGTCTATAGAGGCATTCATTCAGTCGAAAAAAGTCTTCCACCGAAAAACGATGCACCATTGCACCAAACCAGGAAAAAATATTTCAAGAGTGAGATAGAAGCTGCGGTTAAATATGCATCCTATGTAGAGATTGAATGCGAGAAAAGTCCTGTTAGTGCATTTCTTATCGAGGGAGGAATGAGCGTTGCTGGTGTCATTCTGCCTCCAAAATCCTATTTACGACGATGCATAGACGCAGTTCATAAAGCTGGAGGGTTGTACATTGCGGATGAGGTACAAACAGGCTTTGGAAGGCTAGGGAAATGCATGTGGGCCTTCCAATATTCCAATGATAATGAGGGGGGTATAGATGAAATCATTCCCGATATTGTGACAGTAGGGAAACCTTTCGGCAACGGCCAGCCTCTCGCAGCTGTCATCACAACTCATGGCATTGCATCTGCCTTCGAATCCCTGGACGTTGAATACTTCAATACATTTGCTGCAAGTCCAGTTCAGTGTGCTGCTGGACTCGCGATGCTCCACGTTCTTTCCTCGGAACATTTGCAAAAGAATGCCAATGACGTGGGAAGTTATCTGATCGAGTTGTTCAGAGAATTACAATCGCGAAGTGAATGGATTGGAGATATCCGTGGATCTGGATTATTCATCGGAGTGGAGCTTGTGCGTGACCACGATACATTGGAGCCAGCAACGGAAGAAACATCATTTGTCTGCAGTATTTTGAAGGACAAGTATAAGGTTCTGACGAGTGTCGATGGTGCCCACGAGAATGTAATAGTCATCAAACCACCATTGGTCTTTTCAAGAGATGACGCTGCTCTCTTTGTTTCTTGCTTTGAGAAGTCACTACTCGTAGATCTACCAATGGTGAAAGATCGTTTGCTATACTTTGGTAGAACACCAACCTGATACCGATCCAAGCATCGATGTTGCACCCTCACAGGGAGACAATATAACTGCTCCAATCCTTTCGTCCGTAGGGTGCGCGGCTTGATTGACACCAACAGCAGCTACAGTGTTGTAGACAACAGCGAGAGTGGGGGATATTGAACAAAAATGAATACGATGCAGCAGCAGTAAAATCCAAAAATTACACGTTTTTTGCCTAGTTTTAGCAGCTTCCTATGCAACCAGCTACAATAGCGCCATGAAGGCACGCTTTGGAGTGTCGATTGCCATCAGAATCATGATGCCGGCTTAACAACACCGCCAGATATTATATTATTTGTCAGATGAAACGCACAAAAGGCTGACTGAGGTCAAATTTTATCATCAGTGCCTCTTCGCAGTCGCATCAGTGGGGAGGGTGAGTTCAGGTCATAAGTCCATATCACTTGTGTCGAATCCGAGTTTACTATAGTCATACAACAACTCCTGTCCAGCATAAATATCTTTTGATGCATAAAAATCCAGTGATGCCGACTCCTTCATTTCAATGTTGCATCTCTTCCCCCCATCATTGTAAAATGCGGCTTTGTCCATATTTAAACACAATACCAAATTGCCGCTATCGGTCATATCCTGTTGCCACACCCACTCCATAGTATCTTTAACAGGAGACACGGATGAGGTTGCATGTCGGAAAAGGGCTCACCTACTAGACTAATACTGGACACTTACCACATGCAAACATTTTCGGCAATGATGAAACAAATCGATGCCATGATGTTGAATCTAAGAAGAATACAGTGTTGGGATGACCGGGATGCACCAAGGAGCCTTTGGTTATGTTCCTCGACGCGAAGATACCCCGGCCCTTTCCATCTGTGGTGTGACCTGCATAAGACGGCTCCTCCGGACATTCGTCATCGTCCGGTATTGGAAAAGGAAAAAGCGTAGAATCTTGAAATATTTCCCATAGCCTGCGCCACATCTCGGGCGTGTACATTGGTTTGTTTTGGTCAGTTGCATGATCGTAACAATTCAAATCATCATACATCCTACCGAAGCCTCTCTTCATTGCACGATCAAAATTGTACTTATGATCAATGTGATACATAGATTTGTTTTGTGGGGGACTGTTTTTTGGAGTTCGGCGGGGTACCAATGCAGGCCAAGATGCTCGAGACATTACGTTAGCGATCACATTATCACTGGGCGAGTCTTGTTTATATCGCATTTCGTCATAGCTACATCCCATTGTTTCATCACCGAAACATTCAGTAGCGTCCACGGTGCGGAGAATCTCGTCGGGGTTTCTCGACATATCCTCCAATTGCCGAATGTAATCCAGTTCGACAAGAAGGGACTTTTCCAGGAATCTCAAACGATGAATTCTCCCCTCTGCACTGCCACTCGACGTTGCTTTGTCGACATCCCCATGGTAGTTTCCCAATATCATCGATTGTTTCACTAAGAAATCAATCTCGTGAAAAAAATAATGGTGCGCCAGTGTCGTTCGATTGAATGGTGCGCCTCCTTCATTTTCGTATGTTGACTTTGCACATACGCATGAAGAGGCGGACAATACTATGAGGATTCGGATTAGTTGAGACAGTGAACGGTAGGGTCGGGGTGTTGGCATCGCGGCTTCGATCACGACACACTTTTCTTTGAAGAGGGTTTTCCAAGCCAACGCAAAGATTTAACCCAAACACGCTCTACAACGGCGGGTGGCTGTGAATACAATCTCGAAATAAATGAAACCCTCATATTTCATCGTTGTTTGTTATTGGCGATATGTCGTTGTGAATGAATGAAGGCCACGATCATCCTAAAAAGAGGACCCCTCAGCGCGCGCCCCCCAAATCCCGTCTTGAAGTCGGTCGAACCCACGAGCGGTGGAATTTAGTAACAATTTCACTTCTGGCTTCAGATCCTCCTTTTCACTCCTCATGAACTTTTTCGTGCCAGAAGGGATTTGTATGGAGGGAAGTCATCATTGATGGATTATCGTATCGTATCTTGCCGGCCAACCCACATCTCCACTTCATTCTCTCCGTCGTTGACATTCATCCATTACAATTTATTATTCAAGTGTTCTCATAAGACTCTCTCTGCTATCTCTCGGTCAATTTTATAAGTGAGTTGTTCTCTTCATCATCGGTTGGAATGCGACCCCGGACTTCAGTTAGGTATAATATGTACATTGTTGACCCTGCGACGTCGTTTGGGAGGAACAATTGCTGTGTTTGAGTGTTCCCATTCTATATCGATGGCATGACTAGTCCGTGTACTGGACTGTGCTTGACTGCTCGATCAGCTTCGCGGACAAGGATGTAGCAACTGTCACTTATAGAACCGTGTCATCTCCATGGGAATTTTCTGCGGGTCTGCTAACTACTTCTCGTCCTATTTCTTTTTCATGGCCCAGATATCATCCTGAAAAATGAGCGGAATCTGGGCCAAATACAACGCCATGCTTGAGGCGCAACCTCTCCTCACCAAAGCACTCACCTCTCTCACGGGTTTCACTATCGGTGACATCCTTGCCCAAAAATTCGTCAACGACGATGGCAAGCCGTACGACGTTATGCGTACGATTCGTCTGGGATCGTTCGGATTCCTTATCCACGGAACTACTGGGCATTATTTCTATGGATTCCTCGACTCCAAACTCCCCGGCACGAAGCCAGTAACTGTCGCCAGCAAAGTTTTGATCGATCAGACGATGTGGAACCCCATCTTCGGCCTTATGTTCTTCGGTTACTTGAACGCTGTCGAGGGGAAGTCGTTCGAGGATTACACGAATAAGCTGAAGGCTGATTTGAAAACTGCTGTTATGGGCAGCTGGGCTGTTTGGGTCCCAGCTCATACTATCAACTTCGCCTTCATCCCACCGTCACAGAGACTTTTGTACATCAACTCTATCCAGATTGGGTACAACATCTTTTTGAGTTTCCTTGGTAACAAGAAGGTCGAGTCTAGCGCCGATGAAGAGAAGAAAGAGTTGTAAGCTGTCTTGCTCTGTGGGGATTGAATATGCGGTTTTATTCGTGGGGTTATCTTAAATCATAATGCTGTTGGCTATGAGGGAGTTGTTGTTTCATCAAGAGAACGCGGAGAAAAAAGACAATTAGCCTGGCGTGACGACGAGCAGTGGTGTCGTTATGTATGAAAGATAAAGATATAAATCTGTCCTTTGTATCGTGTTGCGAATTCTGGGTTTATGTAACATAAGTTATACTCTTGCTGATGCTTGCGTCTAGTTTGAGAGTTTTCTATTCCGTAGAACAAACGAAAGGACTCGAGATGAATATGCAATTGAGAGAACATATCAATCAATGAAGTCTCTGAATCAACTGACCGAATATTTAAAAGTTGCTTGCAGGCAACAAGGCGGCAACCCCATACAAAAGTTGGATGCATTAGTCCAAGGAATATAACTAAAGCACGCCGTCGTAGCTGTCTTCTTTGGTATTATCGCTGACATGTAATTCTGACTTCTCTAGGTAAATATCCATGGGATCGCTAACATTATCAATGGCCATCACCTGTGCCTCTTCGTTTTCGACGAACGTTATTCCAACAGCTGTCGAAAGTGTGGCTGTCGATTGTCGCAGTTCTGGTAGGTGGATATCTCTGATATCTCTCATGACCTGTGTTGCCTTTGCACATGCCTGCTTTTCTGTAACTTCCTCCCATGGTCCCTCTAACCCTCTTGGTGGCAACCGATACTTTCCATCAGACAAAAGCACGGGTTCTTGTAGTGCACATGGCGCCCTCCTCAAAAATCTTCCACGTGGATTAAGAGCTGAATGTGTATGTGCGAATAGAGCAGGTATGTTGCTGAGATAAGTGCAGGGACAATGATATCACTGGGAATAGATGTGAGTGCAATACCTTTTATCAGCGAAACTATATCCAAGGACAGCTGACGCCTATCGGCAGGACAAGCGGCATCAAAAAGTAGTTTGTGTTCGAGCGCAAGATTTCGAAATCGACGATTCCCGATGTGTTCGTTAATGAAAGCTCCACGTCCGAGGAGAACGTCGTTTGAAGTTGGGACAATGTCATTGTAGGAGGAGGTGTTCTCGTGTTTGGAATTTATGGCATGATCGCCGCATTTATCATTCTGAGGGTGATAGTTGTCGGATCGGTAAGTAAGTGTCCGGGTGTTCGAGTAGACTCAACAGTAATCTGGAATTTCCCCCCGCGGAAGTTGCCTCCCACGCAGCAGACTGTTAACTCACCGTGTGTGCGTTCGTCGCATTCTTCTCTTGAAGCATTCCCATGGCCCGCAATGCAATTCGATCTGGCCGTTTATAATCCCGAATCACCCCGCATACTTTTCGTATCGCCCGTTCGATCCCCAAATCTCTCCACGGCCCAAGTTCCTTCATCAATCTCTTATTCCTCTTGAACGTGTATCCCATTTGATAAAAATACGCGGCGCTGACGCCAGTCAATATCCTTTCGCAGTCTACCTCGCTAAATTCTGGGCTGAAATTTGCGGCGTCATCGACCCTCTCGATGAACCGCCCTGGGGGATTCCATCTCAAGACGCTCTCGACTACATCAAGCGCGATTTCTCGCTTGCGGACGTTCGTGGCAACGTCGAACTCCGCCTTGCGCTTGGCACACAGGCTGCGAAAGCGCTTGTTGCCCGGGTGGGCATTGACGGTTGCTCCGCGACCAGATAAGACGTCGTTGAAGTGGTAGCCGTAAATTAGTTCCGGGAAGGCTGGTGAGAATTTCTGTTTGACCTTGATTCGCCAGTTCTTCTGCGCTATCGGGAATGGTGTGAATGATGCTGTTTCGGTGGTGGTTTCGGTTGCGTTGACGACGGCCGGGGCAGTGTACCCCAATGCAGGCTCCATAGTACTCCTATGATTTATTTTTAAGTCAAATGGAATACCATCCTCAGAAATTTTTGTAAGGCGATACGGGCCGCCATCCCTCATTTCGTTCGGATTTTCCCATGCTTTTTCCGGTTGCTTTTGTCATGAGGAGTACTGTAACTTATTGTACCCAATTGATTAAAATGGGCGTCTCCTATCGTACAATATCTACGGTATGGTACTGATTTCACCTGGCCTCATTCACGACATTATTCATACATCACAACACAGCAATCGCTCGGCGGCCCCTCCAGCCTTGGCCGGCCTAACTCCTTCTTCTCTTTCTCTCCAGTATTATTGAATGAGAGAGCTCTACAGAATGGAAAGAGAGCAAGGCACGTACCATCTTCGAAGCAAGTCAATCATGAAAGCAACGGATGAAAAACGAATACTGAACATGCAATCCATAAGGCGAACACTGCCTTGGGTATTGAGGTCATCCAATTCTACCAGAACCAAGGGAAGGGGACCAAATTTGAATACATCTGGTGCAAATGATAGATTCAGTCCGGTTATCACAATTATTCCACGCTGCGACGAAAAAAAACCTAACCTTCTATCACCTGTGTATTTGATTCCCTCCAAATGAATCCTCGTCGGCACGCTCGGAAATTTTCTCTCCTGGGCCATTATTTATCAAGTCGCGCATGTGGAGCAGCTCCCTTCCGGCTATGGATCAGATTTTGCCCAAGTCACACGAAGACTCCCCCGACACAGAGCTAGCTAATCCCATAAGGGCGCAATAATATTGCATGACGGCTGGCGGCAATAACCAACCCCCCCCCCCTCCCCTCTCTACCCAGCCGCATCAGTTCATCAGTTTCCATCCAGGAAAATTTTCGTTAGGGATGTGTGTGTTCGTTCAGCTCGATCCGCCGCCGTCCCCAGCCCCCTTCGTGACCTCTATCCTCGGCCTCCTCCCGTCCGTCATCGCATCCCCCGTCTCGGCGGTGATCGGGTCGACGTGCGTCATGGTATTCCCATCCATCCTAGCCTCGTGCTCCGGTCCGATCTTCACCTCCACGACGTTCCTATCGGGATTCAACTCTCCCCTCACTATCCCGTGCAATAGCATGTCCTCGGCGTCGTCGATCATTGTGAGGAGGGACTCGACATGGTCGGGCGGACCGACGACGTGTCGATTCCTGTCGAATTCGGCACGTATGGCGAGTCGCGATTCGATCAAGGCGCGGTGATCGCCGGCGAAGAGCTGACGTCGGGCTCGGAAGAGGCGGCGGTAGCCCGAGATTGCGCGTAGGGCGGTGGTCGAGACGGTGGACATGATCGTTTCGAGTGAGAAACATAAAAAAAAAATGCGTCGGAGCAGCACGCGGGATTTCGCTTCGTCTGACTGCCCTCCACTCCACAATGGCGGGAAATCTCTCGTTTTTTCTTCGGGGGGGGGGAGAGCGGTTCGCCGGTTGCCGCCGCTGCCGGCGTGGAGGGGGGACCGGGACTCTTCCCGGAGCGAGATGATCATGGTCCAATTCTTTTCTCCTCCCTCCGCCCCCGCCTGGTCGAGATGGGCCGGCGAGGCGGGAGGGCGGAGGGGCCATTATTTGGTTGCGGTCACGATGGGGGAGCCGAGGGGGGGGGCACGTGCACGCGACCGGTCGTCATTCGCATCGGCATGGCAGCAGCCTTTGACTTTACGTATCGCTTCGGGACGACAACGACGACGACGACGACGACGAGGTTCATCCCCAACCCAAGCGGCAACGGACCCTCGTCGCGCGCGTCGTCGCCCCTGCCGGTCGGGCGCATTGTAGGGCGCATTGTCGGGGCGGCGCCGAGGAGCGAGCGAGCGCCCAACGGGCGATCGAAGAACGGCGAGTGCGGGGAGGGGGCGCGCGAGGCGCCGCGAGAGAGTTTCTATCACGGCGATCCGGAGCGGTGCGGCGGCGCGCTCGTCGGGTGGGGCTCGTGGGGGGAGAGGAAGGGCCGAGAGAGGGTCGAAAAAAAAAAGGCACTGAGATATCCCTCTCGCGCACGTGTGCGCTTCATCCGCGATGATATCCCCCCCTTCCCCGTGGGTTCCTACGCTGTTCTTGCCTTCCCGCGACCGCAATGTCAGAATGTGTCGCCGCAATTGAATCAAATATTGGAAAGCGTTCCTCCCTTGTGACATATCAACAAGTGTATGTGTCGATGACGGGACTATGGAAGACAAGGTAGAGCTCGATGATTTGGTGGACTCCGAGGCTCCATCAACTGGCAGGAATAATATGAAAAACGCGCCATAATCGAATTTGGCATCATGCGCATGCTGTTAGGACAGCAAAGTTGTCGCTGTTGTATTGGTTTTAGGTTTACTAGAGAGGGAACAATCTCGGATATGTTGAAGAGAATACGTCGTGAGGAGGTGGCAGGGGCAGCGTCTACTGAGCAATAGCGCCGAATTTGGGAAAAATACTAGTAAAACAGATGCAACGAGTAATAACTTTATCATAGTAGTACTCTGAAGGCAAATCGATACCATCGTCAATCATAGGGTGAAGATAAGTGCGTTGTGTTTTTTGGCTTGTGTTGATAATATAATCTCTAGAGATATCCGAATGCCACTCTCCCAATAGTGAACTCGAGATCACCCTCCAGACCACCATAATATTGTCATTCCAACACGTAGACCCTCACATGACCAGAGTCATCGCCATTGTCATCATTCCAGGGAGTGCCGATCGCCACCTTGTTGCCATGCGCTGATAGGGACACTGAATATCCTGACCCATCATAAGCCGCATCTCCATCGATGTCATCTCCGATCTGGATCCAATTCGATACGGATTCATTCATTCGATAGACACTCACGCGGCCCGAATTCACTCTATTATTTCCAGGGGCGTAATGGGCGCCCACTGCAAGGGTTTTGCCATCGTCAGGGAAACAGAATGTCCAAAATAATCGCCATCTCTATCACCGACAATGTCTTGGCCGATCAGATTCCAAGTATCGGTGTCATCAATATCATCTCCGCTTGTCAAGGAGAAGACTCTCACGTATCCCGGTCAATCATAAACCAACCATCCAGGAGAGCCGATTGCAAGAGTGCTGCCATCGGGCGAGAGATTTACGGACCATCCGAAGATATCATCTGCATTGTCACCGTACATGCTCTGGCCAAGTCGTTCCCAGCTCGACCCTTCACCATTGATTCAATAGACCTTCACTTGACCTGGCCATGAACCATTATAAGTAAAATTGTGTGGTGCCCCGATGGCTACGATCGATCCATCCGCCAACAAAGACAATGAGTGTCCTGACCAATAATCATCCGCCTCACCATCGATATCCTGTCCAAGAATCTTTTGCCAGCTTGTGCCATCGTTCACCAGACGATACATCCTGATGTGACCCGAATCCACTCCATTGATCCCATCGTTAGGAGTATGCGCCAACCGCAATCATCTCGCCATCCTCTGAGATGGAGACAGACCTCCCAAAGTCATCGCCATTTGCTTCACCCATAATGTCTTGGCCGATCTGTTTCCAATTTTCCGTGCCAAGATCGCTGTCGCCCTCCAGGGACAAGACCCTCACGTATCCCGGTCGATCATAATAACCAAACCATCCAGGAGAGCCACAAATAATGGTCATGCCATCGGGAGTTATATCCACAGAATGTCCAAAATTATCAAAAGAACCGCCGTGAATGGTCTTGCCGAGCTGAACCTTGTTTCCGCCATCATCGTCAGTACGGTAGACTTTGACCTGTCCTTTCCAAAGGTCATAGCTCGAGGCCCCGATCACCATGATGCTGGCATCATAGGAGAGAGCCACGGAATTTCCAAAGTTATCGTGACTAGCGTCCCCGATGATTGTCGCACCCTGTTGCTTCCAACTCGACGACACGACGGCCTGGCACCGGGGTGGGGGCAAATATGTTAGTTAACTAAAAAAGCATGAACGAGCAAGACGTCAAGAGCATCGTCCGTACAGATAATACGAACATAACAATGTAATTCGAGATTTTTGACTCACAACTATTTTGCCGTTATCATTAACGATAATGATGGGTACGGGATCATCTCGATTGAACCTTACCATCATGACCACTATGGTGATGATCGCAAATGGAGCCGCAAACAATAACAACATGAGTCCGATTTTGCACTTGGTCGACCACACCGGCAAGGCATCGTACGTCCCACTGCCTCTATCGCCAGCCACCCCCTCCTCGATGTTGTATTGGGCCTGGGCATGTGCATGAGAGAACAATTGGGTTGTCACCACCTTGCAGACTGGCACGTTGCCGTAAAACCTGGCCCTAGTGAATGGGATTCTAACATCATCGTCCCCCTCATTGTTACCAAGGATTGGGCCCTAACAAAAGGGACCGTAAGTGCGGCGGAGGCTACAGCGTTGCTTTCCTCATGAGGATCGTGCACGGCGCTGGTGGCAGTGGTAATGGGAGATGGAGGTGCCAACTCCGATCCCGAACTATCGTTCATGGAACGTCCTTGGCGGCGATCAAGCCCTTCCACCTCGCCAACCGTTCCCAATCCTATTCCCACCATCTCCCCCCTTTCAACTTCCCCCCCTCTGTCGCCACCGCGCGAGGGAGGAGGAGGATTCGCGGTGACCAATTCCGGGTAGGCGACTGCTGTGACTGCCACTGCAACTGTGACTGTGACTGCGAAATCGCATACGCCTCATCAAAGTGTCCATCCTCCACCAACATCTCGAGAGGCGGTGCGCTCGGTCGGGGACAAAGGGGGTTGTTGACTTCGTAACAGTCGGTGGCGATGGAGGGCGGGGTGTTGACATCATTGGGATATCTGGCCTTTATTTCGGTTTGGGTGGTGGTGGAGGCGTCGGCGGAGATAGCAGCAGAGGCGGCGGCGGCGGTCGCGGTCGCGGTCGTCAGGGTTTCACCCTCGTGCAATGGAGGAGGAGAAGTTGAGGCGACCGGAAGAGGAAGATGCCACATCTGCTGCGACTGTGATAGCGACTGCGAAATTGCATACGCCTCATCGAAGTGTCCATCCTTGACCAACATCTTGAGGGGTGGTGATGTCGTTTGCGTCGTAGTAGCTGGTGGTGACGGATGGCGGGGAGTTGACATCATTGGGATCGTTGGCCTTTATTTTAGTTTTGTCACGGTTGTTGGGGGGATGGGAGCGGCAGGGGAGGGAGGAGGATGAGAGCTCGTGGTTGCCGGGGGGACGTCGACTGTTGACAATGCTAAAAAGTGACGCAGGAACTTGTCGTTGAGGTCGTCATCTCTCTGGAGGAAGAGAGGTCGGTGGTGTGTGTGAGGGAGGGGCGGGCAACACGCGGGCGGGGGCAAGGACTGAGGTGAGGTGGCCAGAGACAGCCAGAGACTTTGTTCTTGCTCTCCCTCAACTAAGGCCATGTCTGTAGGCAGAAAATTTTGAGTACTCAAATCAAGTTGCATACGTACTCAAAT